>CM035413.1:114470052-114690052 GCA_020310875.1 Ceratopteris richardii
GAGTCTAGGAGTATGTAGACTAAATGCATATAAGTTAATTTGAGTTGAAAAATATATAGAGAACTTAATTTTGTAATCCTTTAGAGAACAGAGAAAAGTCGGATTTTTCTGAGAGAGATGTTGAGGAGAAACTAGTCAGTGTAAGAGAGTTTTCCATGGCTATGAGCAGAATGAGGCCAAGCCAATTTGTATACATCTTCTCTAATAGATAACACATGTTTGTGTAGAAGGATTTGATCTAATTCCTCTTCTGTGTTGAATTCTAAGTGATCTCATATCAGTGTGTAAGTTAGTTGACAGTTACGAGTTTTTTGGCACACTTTTCCCTAATCTTCTTAAGGTCAGATCTCACAGTACAGTGTGACGTTTTTCATGAATGATAGCTCATTTTAAAGCTACTATCTTCAACTACAATTGGTCAAAAGATCTTTGTGAAACGGGACACATACTTAGAGAAATGAGTCTAACAGTGAAGGTATGTCAAATCGATAAAGTCATTTTTTAGATTTCAGACATAGTACAAATGTTGAAGTGAATTTAGAAGATTTTGAAGATATTACTTGAAAGTCTTGCTTGATATGTGTTGCTTAACATCAGGAAGAAATTCTATTAGCAAAAGATCAGAAGAATTTGTACGAATCAAGCTAATACAGATCAGATTTGAAGTTAGAAGAAAAGGCGCAGATTTTTGGAAAGTGAACTTTTTGATTTCACTAAGTTTGGTGGTAAAGTTTTCAAATTGAGAGTGTAACTAAGCTAATGATGATTATGGAGGTGTTCTAATATCACTTTAGCTTAGTTCTTGTGATGTTTCATACATCAACAAGTGGTATCAGAGTAGAAAGGTCCTCAAAGTGAAAGGAGGACCAGATACAAGAGGAATTGAAGAGTTCTTCATTAAAGAGGTGAAAGCTGAGGTGTTCAACAACAAAAGACATCAGAGGAGTGCTTCGAAGTTACTCTCAAGGGTAAAGATCTACAAAAGGTACCATACTTTAACCTTATACTCACAGGTTGTAGCAAAAGCAAGAAGACTATGGCAGATCATGTATCTATTGACAAATTGGACATAGATAATTATCCTGCTTGGGTAATGAGAATGGAGGCCTTACTTATGAGTAAGGATTTAATGATTTATGTGACAGGTGAAGAAGAAAAGCCTAAATTTGAAGATGAGAGTCAACCAAGGAAAGAAGAACTAGAAGCTTTGAAGCTATGGCAGAAGAGAGATGTAAGTGCAAGGGCTTATATATATAACACTATCACAGATCATTTGTTACCACACGTCAGAGGATTAGAAACAACTGAAGACATATGGAATGCTTTGGAAGATCACTTCCAAAACACTACTAAAGCTAGGAAGGCTAGCTTATGGTCAGAGTTCACCACATTTAAGAAAAAGCAAAGTTAGAGCATTAGTGATTATGTCACTAAGATAAAGGACTTAGCAGATAGTCTTGGATCTATTGATGAGGATATTGAAGATCATAGGTTGATAGCACAATTACTTGCAGGATTGAGAGGAGATGAGAGGTGGAAACCTTTTGTACTCTCAACTGAACTTTCATTAAATCATTATGTGCCAGAATTAAATCAATTGCTTGGATTGATGCTCACATTTGAGCAAGACTTGAAGTTAGATGGAGATAAAGGATATAGTTCTGCTATGTATGCAAAGAATAAGAAGAAACATGAGAAAGGTAAAGCAAAGGATGAAGAAGAGCTGACTACTCAAGCAAATTATGCAAGAGGAAGAGGTATTGGCAGAGGTAAAGGTCTAGGAAATGGAAGAGGCAGAGGTAATGAGAACAATAACAGGAAGACATGCTGGATTTGTGGATTGAGCAATCATCTAGCTTATGATTGTTGGCATAATCAACAAGGATCAAATCAAAATCAAAGTAATAATGGTAGAGGAAGAGGTGGAAGGTTTCAGAATCAATTTCAAAGAGGAAGACAGAATTCAAGAGGAAGTTTTGGTAGAGGTGGTGGATGAAATTGGAATCAGAATCAGTCTTACAACACTACCTATTACAACTATGCAAATGATACACAGAATGACAACCATACAACATTGATGATGAATTCAATTAGTACATCAGAGAAGGAGGATCTCAAGGTATTCTATATTGACTCTGGTTGTTCAAATCATTTGTCAGGTAACATAGAATTGTTATCAGAATTGGAAGAAGGTATTTCAAGTCACATAGTACAAACAGGTGACAATATAAAACATAATGTGCATTCAATTGGTAAAGTGAAATGCAGGAGTGGAGCTGATTTGTTAACAAATGTTTTGTATGTTCCAACAATACCAAAGAATCTGATTAGTGTGGGACAAATATTAGAGAAAGGTTTTCAAGTCAGATTTACAAATGAAGGGGTATTTGTTGAAGATCCAGAGGATGGATACAATCAAATTGTCTGTGGTAAAAAGGAAGGTAGACTTTTTACTCTCAAAGTGCAAGGGAATGTTGGTCAGCCCTGATCACACATGGTGATGAAGTAATTACAGAGTTAGACCTCTAGCATTAGAGGTTAGGACACTTCAATGAAAAAGGAATTAAAACCATGGTGGAGAATCAATCTGTAATAGGGCTACCAAATGTAAAAGTTCAACATATGATCTACAAGTGTGAAGCTTGTCAGATGGGAAAGGCACACAGGTTATCATTTCAGAAGAAACATAATGGTTTGTTAGAGCTCATACATACAGATGTATGGGGTCCAACAAAAGAAGGATCAATCAATGGGTCTAGGTATTATGTTCTTTTCATTGATGATGCTACAAGGTGGATAATTATTTATGTTTTAAAGGAAAGATCAGAAGTATTTGGATCTTTGAAACATTTTCATGTATATGCAGAAAGAGTTACAGGTCAAAAGCTCAAGAGGTTAAGGTCTAATGGAGGGGGAGAATACTTCTCCCAAGAATTCAATGATTATCTTTGGAATGTAGTATCAAGAGAGAAATAACTTGCAGGTATACACCTCAACACAATGGGGTGGCAGAAAGAAGGAATAGAACATTGGTTAAGTTTGCAAGAGCAATGTTAAAAGAAAAGAATTGCCCTAATTATCTTTGGGCTGAGGCTGTAAATACAGCTACATATCTTGTAAATAGGTTACCATGTGCAGCTCTAAATGGAATGACCCCTTATGAAGCATGGTGCGGTAAGAAACCAACACTTGATCATTGTAAGGTGTTTGGATCAATTGCCTATGCTTATGTACCATCACAACTCAGACATAAGCTTGAACCAAAGGCTGAAAATATGTATTTATTGGGTATGATGAAAAGCAGATGGGTTATAGGCTATGGAGTCCTTTAACTAAACAATTTATTGTTTCCACAGATGTGACATTTGATGAACAGAAGAGTTGGTATGCAGATAAAGATTGTAATCTTGAAAAATTTGAAGAAGAGGTAAGAAGAAGTGAAAGAGGTTAATCACATATGCAGGTAGATGGAGATGAAGATCATATGCAAGCAAGCACATCTAGAATTGGATCATACAGAAGAAATGAAGATGTACCCAGATTTGATGAAGAAGTATATCCAGATACACATGAAGAGTGTGAACCAAGAAGATCAACCAAAATGAGGAAACAACCTACAAGGTATTCTTATGATACATCTCAGTTGACTCAGAAGAACTATGCTTACATGATTAAAGAAGATGAAGAACCTCAAAGCTATGATGAAGCAAAAGGTAAGAGACAATGGGAAGAAGCAATGGAGGAAGAGTTTAATGCACTTGAAGAGAACAAGACTTGGGAACTTGTTCCAAAACCTAATGGTAAGAAAGTGATTGGAAATAAATGGGTTTACAAAATAAAGAAGCATGCAGATGGAAGAATAGCCAGATACAAAGCAAGGTTGGTGGTTAAAGGCTATGCTCAAACTCATGGCATAGATTATGATGAGACATTCAATCCTGTAGCAAAGATGTCAACCATAAGGACAATCATTGCTATTGGAGCATCAAAAGGATGGACATTGAGTCAATTGGATATAAAGAATGCATTTTTAAACGGATATATATCAGATGAAGTCTATGGAGCAACCTCAAGGGTTTGCAGATTACAAGTTTCCAAGTTATGTGTGCAGATTGAGAAGAGCACTTTATGGATTGAAGCAAGCTCCAAGATCTTTGAATTATAGACTTGTGAAGTATCTTAATGACCTTGGATATCAAAGTTCAAAGGCAGATGCAAGTTTACTTATCAAGAGAACAGAAGAAGGTATGATCTACATTTGTATTTATGTAGATGACATTATAATCACAGGTACTTCAAATGAAGGAATCAAAGAGGTAAAGAGATTACTTGAGAAGGAATTTAAGATAAGTGATCTAGGAAAATTGTCATATTTTCTTGGAATGGAAATCACTTATGGAGAACATGGTATATATGTATCACAAGAAAGGTATCTTTTGAATCTTCTAAAGAAGTTTAACATGGAGAATTGCAGAGAGGCATCAACACCACTAGAGGTCAATCATAAACTCAACAAATATGATGGTGCAGAGTTCAAAGATATGAGGAAGTATCAATCTTTAGTGGGAAGCTTGATTTATGCTACACTAACAAGACCTGATCTTAGTTATGCAGTGGGAATTCTTTCTCAGTTTATGCATTGCCCAAAGGATCCCCATTGGATTGTAGGTCAAAGAGTTCTTAGATACATCAAAGGAACTTTGAAGGAAGGATTATATTATCCATTTACATCAGATGTAAGCTTGAGAGCATATAGTGACTCAGATTGGGCAAGAAATCAAGATGATAGAAGGTCAACACATGGGTATATGATATACACAGGAGATAAACTTGTGAGCTGGTGTTCAAAGAAGCAACGTACAGTGGCCTTATCATAACCTGAAGCTGAGTACAAAGGACTTGTGGAAGTAGCAAAAGAAGTGATATGGATGCAGACCTTGTTCAAAAGCTTGGATATTGATCAAGGTATACCTATTATACATGGAGATAATATGAGTTCATTGTATCTTGCAGCAAATCCTGTATTTCATGCAAGAAAAAAGCACATAGAGATACAATATCATTTCTTGACAGAAAAAGTAATGGAGAAGGAGCTAGAAGTGGTATACAGCTCTACAAAAGATCAGAGAGCAGATATTATGACAAACAACTTGGATGGAGTGAAGACAAGTAGATTCAAAGAAATGGCAGGAATAAAAGAGAAGAAAGATGTATGAAGAAGACAGAGAATGTTAATTAGTGATTGATGGAGAGCTGTTGGGGTGTCAGTGACTAACTAGACATGAATATATGAAGATATATGAAGGAAGACGAAAGACAAAGAGAAGTGAAGGCAAAGCACTCAGAAAACTAAACCTAAGTGAAGGGACAAATTCACTCTTGTAATTTAGTGCAAAATCAAAGTTTAGTCTTGACATAGAACTTCAAAACTTATGAGTTTGAGTCTAGGAGTATGTAGACTATATGTATATAAGTTAATTTGAGTTGAAAAATATATAGAGAACTTAATTTTGTAATCCTTTAGAGAATAGAGAAAAGTGGGATTTTTCTGAGAGAGATGTTGAGGAGAAACTACTCAGTGTAAGAGAGTTTTCCATGGCTATGAGCAGAATGAGGCCAAGCCAATTTGTATACATCTTCTCTAATAGATAACACATGTTTGTGTAGAAGGATTTGATCGAATTCCTCTTGTGTGTTGAATTCTAAGTGATTTCATATCAGTGTGTAAGTTAGTTGATAGTTACGAGTTTTCTGGTGCACTTTTCCCTAATCTTCTTAAGGTCAGATCTCATAGTACAGTGTAAAGTTTTTCATGGCTGATAGCTCATTTTAAAGCTACTACCTTCAACTAAAATTGGTCAAAAGATCTTTGTGAAATGGGACACATACTCAGAGAAATGAGTCTAACAGTGAAGGTATGTCAAATTGATAAAGTCATTTTTCAGATTTCAGACATAGTACAAATGTTGAAGTGAACTCAGAGGATTTTGAAGTTATTACTTGAAAGTCTTGCTTGATATGTGTTTCTTAACATTAGAAAGAACTTCTATTAGCAAAAGATCAGAAGAATTTGTACGAATCAAGCTAATATAGATCAGATTTGAAGTTAGAAGAAAAGGCGCAGATTTCTGGAAAGTGAACTTTTTGATTTCACTAAGTTTGGTGGTAAAGTTTTCAAATTGAGAGTGTTACTAAGCTAATGATGATTATGGAGGTGTTCTAATATCACTTTAGCTTAGTTCTTGTGATGTTTCATACATCAACAAAGCACATGCATTGATAGCTTTGTCTGCCAAACATGCCATTATTCCTCACATTCACTCTTGCAGAATAACTAAGGATGGTTGGGATATACTTACCACATTGTACTAGGCTAGGAATGAGGTTTGTGTTGCTTACCTCCAAAAATAGTTGGAGAGTGAGCACATGAATGAAGGTGATTCTATGGACAATTTTCTGACAAAGATCAAGGATTTGAAGGAACAATTAATTTTTGCTGATGAAGTCCTTCCTAACAGTTCACTTGTGCAAACTGTTCTGAATGGTCTTCCCAACTCATATCAGAATTTTGATTCTACTCTTCGTTTGATGATGAAAGGCAATCCGAATGCCTTAACATTTGAAGAGTTAGTTTCTCTTTTGTTGCAGGAAGATTAGTCTAGGCACAAAAAGTCTATTATGTGTGTTGCAGATCAAGTTTTCTTGGCTAGTCAGAAGGGTAGAGGTAAATGGAGCTCATCCATTAGTAAGCAAAAATCTGCAAATGCTCCACATTCGAAGAAGGAAGACAAATATGAGAAGAAATCAGAAAACCAGAAATTGTTTTGCAAATACTGTAAAGTAAATGATCATGTCATTAAGAGCTGTCGAAAACTGGCTGCTAAAGAGGCAAAGAAGAAAGATGTCGGAATGGTTGTTGCAGAGGCCTCTACACCAAAAACAAAGTCTGCTAATCTTGTGTAGAATGAAGAATGGGCATTTACTACTATTTGCAGTTTTGATCCATCTTTTCATGAGCAATGCATGTTTGTAGAAGACTCAGATGTTTGGTACTTTGATAGTGGGTCGACCAAACATATTACCTTGCAGCACAGTTTTCTCTCTTCACTCGAGCCTGCTCCTACAGGGAATACTGTCACATGCACCAACAACTCCTCTTATCCTGTCATGGGAGTTGGTAAGATCATTTTGACTACTGCTGATGGTGGTTCTTTCACTTTGTCAGATGCTTTATTTGTGTCAGGGATCAAGAAGAATCTGTTATTAGTTTAGCCAAGATTGGCTTGGTTGTGAAATTTATTGATGATAGATGTATAGTTCATGATATGTCAAATGGCCATGTCATTATTGCTTCGAGCATTTTATCTCATGGGCTGTATAAGCTCATAGATTATGAAAAATCTGTGCATGATTCAGCATGT
Organism: Ceratopteris richardii; assembly: GCA_020310875.1. Taxonomy (NCBI): domain Eukaryota; kingdom Viridiplantae; phylum Streptophyta; class Polypodiopsida; order Polypodiales; family Pteridaceae; genus Ceratopteris; species Ceratopteris richardii. Next base: position 114,477,474 of record CM035413.1, read on the forward strand.
GCAGTACATGATTCTCAGGCTATGTCAGATGCAAAGCTTTGGCATGCACGCTTTGGTCATCAGAATTTTGCTAGTTTGTTATGCCTACAGAAATGGTGTCCCCTTTGCCCAAACTTGAGGCACCTAGTAAACATGTATGTGAAGGCTGTATTTTGGGCAAAATGCGGCATTCCTCCTTTCCAAAAGATGGTTCAGTTCGGACTACTCAAAAATTGCAGCTTGTACATAGTGATGTGTGTGGTCCTATGCAGACACCTTCTTTTGGAAACATCCACTGAAAACAAAGTCCAAAGTGTTTATGTGCTTCAAACAATCTTTGGTTTTAGCTAAAAATCTATCAGCATGTAAAATGGGCACCCTCCATTCTTATCGAGGGGGGGAATATATGTCTTCTGACTTTAATGCATTTTTGGTTGAATGTGGGATAAAACATCAAAGTAAAGTGCCGTATACACTTCAACAGAATCAAGTTTCTGAACGGAAGAACAGGTCACTCATGGAGATGGCGAGGTGTATGGTCAAGAGTCGGGCTTTACCACATAGTTTCTGGCTTGAGGCTATTATGTGTGCAACATATGTACTTAACAGCTAGGTTGCATTATTCATTATTCGATGACTCGATTATTTGTGAATAATTATGGAATTTTTTGATGACCCCTTATTATTCGATCGAATTATTCGGTGCCATGTCAGCTTATTCATACAAGTCTAAATAGTTTTTGCACCATAATTTGAAGATTTTTCAATCAAAGGCGCTTTTGATCAAATTTTTTTTTATTGAAAATATTTTTGATCGAAAAGGTTTTCGATCGAAAATATTTTAGATTGAAAAGGTTTTAGATTGAAAATGTTTTAGATTGAAAACATTTTAGATCGAAAACTTTTTAGATTAAAAATCTTTTAGAATGAAAATATTTTTATTGAAAATATTTTAGATAGAAAAGATTTTACATTCTATTTTTATCATCTAAAATTCTTTGAGATCTAACATGATCAGGTTGGTTATTCATTTTTTTACTTTGAAAATAGCAATATATCAAACAATATAATAATGCTTGATCACTCATCATATGATATCATCACGATACTCCACATCATAAGATTTGCATCAAAATCCACATAATATAAGTACACATCTTAATTTATAAATTAAAAATCATTCTACATCATCCACATCATAACATTTGAATAAAAATCCATATAATATCATTGCACATATCAACTTTTGAAGTCCACATCATCACCACTGTATCAATCCATTAGGGTTTAGGGTTTGAGATTTAGGGTTTAGGATTTGATGTTTAGAGTTTAGGGTTTAGGTTTTTGGGCTTAGGGTTTAAGAGTCTAGAGTTTAGGGTTTTGGGTTTAGATTTATGGTTTAGGGCTTAGGATGTTGGGTTTTGGGTTAATGGTTTAGGGTTTAGGGTTTAGGGCTTAGGGTTTAGAGTTAAGGGTCTAGGGTTTAGGGTTAAGCATCTACGGTTTAGGGTTAAGGCTTCAGGGTTTAGGGTTTATGATTTGGATTGTAGGGTCTAGGGTTTAGATTTTAGGGGTAATGGTTTAGAGTTTATTGTCTAGTTTTTAGAGTCTAGAGTTTAGAGTTTAGAGTTTAGGGTTTAGGGTTTAGGGTTTAGGGTTTAGGGTTTAGGGTTTAGGGTTTAGGGTTTAGGGTTTAGGGTTTAGGGTTTATGATTCATGATTTAGGTTGTAGAGTTTAGGTTTTAGGGCTTGTGGTTTTAGAGTATAGGGTTTGGAGTTTGATGTTTAGAATTAGGTTTAAGAATTAGGGTTTTGGGTTTTGGGTTTTGGGTTTGGGGCTTAGGATTTAGGATTATGGGATCAATGTTTAGGGTTTGGAGTGTAGGGTTTATGTTCTAGGATTTAGGGCTTATGATTTAGGTTTTAGGGTTTACGATTTAAGACTTAGGGTATAGGGTTTAGGATTAATGGTTAAGGGTATAGGGTTTAGTATTTCGGGTTTAGGGTTTAGGATTTATGGTTTAGGGTTTAGGGTTTAGGGTTTATGGTCTAGGTTTTAGGGTGTAGGGTTTAGGGTTTAGAGTTTAGGGTTTAGGGTTTAGTATTTAGGGTTTAGTGTTTAGGGTAAAGGATTTAGGGTTTAGGGTTTTGGGTTTAGGATTTAGGATTTGGGATTTAGGGTTTATGTTTAGGGTTTAGGATTATGGATTTAGTGTTTAGGGTTTAGGGTTTAGGGTTGAGGGTTTAGGATTTGGGTTTTGGGGTTTAGGGTTTTGAGTTTAGTTTATGGGGTTCAGGGTTTAGGGTTTAGGGTTTAGGGTTTAGAGTTTAGGGTTTAGGGTTTAGGGTTTAGGGTTTAGGATTGTATGTGTGTATGTGTTGGTTTCCATATGGATGTGTGTATGGGTTTAGGGTTTAGGGTTTAGAGTTTAGGGTTTAGGGTTTAGGGTTTAGGATTTAGGGTTTAGGGTTTAGGGTTTAGGGTTTAGGGTTTAGGTGTTCTCCATAACTCCTCCACTCCTTTGAGTAGCCACTCTTCTCTTTGAGTTTAGGTTTTGGATTTGATTCTATTTTGGACTCCAATACTTGTTAAAGTAAATGCTTCCATTTGTCATTTTTGTAATTTCGTTGTATTTGAAGAAAATCCTTTTTGTAAAATATATATGATCTTGCTTCTTGATTTTTAACAAGCTGATCTTCCATGTAGTGCTCTTTCCTTGTCTTAATATTGTGGGATTGGAGACATAAAAGAGGAAAAATAGAAAAAAATTTAGAGATAGGCAAGAAACTAATAGTGGATGATGGAGATGAGGCAAGAAATGTGGTCATTATAGTGGGCCATAGTTGTTCAAAGATGGTGAAAGGTGGTTTGAATGTTTACACATGTGAGTGTGCATCTTTGTGTGTTGTGGTAGTGTGTGCATGCACGATTGTGGTATGAGGTAACATATTAATATATAGAAATGCTCATGATGAAGCTGAAGAATGATTAGGCATATCATGAAGCTCCTCAATGGAAGTGAGTGTGGATATACTTAGAGTGTTGGAGAGTGTTAATGTCATATTTTTGAAAGGTGTCACCTCTTCATCTAAAACATGAGCGGTAGTACCAAACTCGAAATCCAAAAAACTCATTACATAGTGTTTATTTTTTTTTCATCCAATGCATTGCATTTGGAAAAAAACAATCATACAAGTTAAACAATCATTTTTATACTTATATGAAATGTAAACGAACAAGTATATAAACGAACAAGTTTAAGATAAGAATCACCTAGCACTCACCTTCATTTCTTGAACTCTAAACTATGTTTCAATCATAATATTCTACCATCTAATATAATATCCCAATGAGGTCCCAAGCTACCTATGCATATGTGCATGGACACGTAGGCTCTATTGTATGCTCTTTGACTCTTTGGAGGGGTGGAGGTGATAAAGGTGTCCTAAAGGAAACACATTAAAATAGTTAAACATATTTATGCTACTATTTTATTGAAAATAATAAATTATAGTACGAAAACATAACTTTATGCTAATAAATCTTGTCTTCCAACATGAGGTAATCTTTGGAATGGTCAAATATAATTATTCGGTCTCCATCTCATTATATTCTTGCATCTGCTGGTAAGTAGTCAGTTGGAGTGAGAATCCTCATAAGAATCTTTATGAGAGTCAATTTTGTTTTGCACTCTTTATCGTTCATCGTATCTCTACAAACAAAACAAATAGTGGATTAAGAATCTATATTCATATACACATACATACACACACACATACACACACACACCTATACATACATACATACATACATACATATATATATATATATATATATATATATATATATATATATATATATATATATATATATATATATATATATACATGCATGTATGTTTGGAGGTATATACAATGTGTATACACGTGTATGTCTATCTGTAAGTGTGTTCAAGTGTATGTTTTTGTGTATATGTGTGCATGTATTGATTGTATGTGTGTATGTGTTTGTGTTGTAACTCTTGAGATTCCCCCAATTTTAATTAGCTCTGCACTCATTTCGAGGTTGATCACTAAAAGCTATCTGGTACACCACGGGGCTCGATACAGGAATAATCGCCCAGCTGTGTACGTATCCCAAGATTAGTCCCTCTCTCTCTTTCCATAATTAATGAGTAACCATGGGTGCCACATGGCACTCATGTGTGAGCCCATCTAAATTTACTAAGAGGTAGTTCACACCTCTCTCAAAGGTTACTCCATATAACATTTCCTTCCCCTTAGTTCCATTTTTGTCCTCAAAAATGGTATTGGAAGGTCTAAAGAAAGAGATAATCAATGGAATAGTACTCCCACTAAACCCCCATGTATAAAAAATAAAAATACATGGTCATGTCTCCGTGTTGTTTCCCCATATCCTTCCCCTTAAGTAGACTCTTGGGAAGGTAGTCTAAAATTGGGAAACCGTCTCTCAAGGGTGCTAACCCGCTCCCATGTGGCACTATCTTCTGAATTATCTTTCCACTTTACTAGACACTCTTTATATAAGTGACTTCTCGTCTATTTCTCTCGAGTGTGTAGTATGCTCTCAGGCTCATGTGGAATAGATTGAACAGAAATAGGCTTTACTACCTCACTATCTGGAATGAGGTTGTCAGATTCACCCAGCCTTTTCTTAAGCCAGCTAACATGAAAAACTGGACGGATTTGACTATTCTATGGAAGTTGGAGCTAGTAAGCCATCTTTCCTATTCTCTTAAGTATTTGGAAAGGTCCACAATACCTTAAGACGGGACAAGGTCCCGTCTTCATGGTTTCAGACCTAGGTGGAACTCTAAGATAGACCTGCTCTCCTACCTCAAAGTTGATATCTCTCCTTTGAGGGTTAGCATAGGCTCTAGCTCTATCCTGAGCTCTCCTAATGCTATCCTTAGCAAGCCTAAGCATATCATTCATCTCTTCCAAGAAGTCCTTTGCAGCTTGAACTTTCTCATTCTGCAAGCCTACTGCATAAGGAGCTCTTGGCTGAAACCCATACATAAGCATAAATGGACTATGCCCAATGGAAGAGTGCTTGGCACTATTATATGCAAACTCTACTATAGGTAAGTACTCTTCCCAATTAGTTTGCCTTTCATTCACATATGCTCGAAGCAATCCTCTAGGATTTTGTAAACCCTCTCTGTTTGCCCATCGGACTGTGGATGCTCGACCGTACTCATGCTAAGTTTTGTGTCCAACCTTTTGAAGACCGCTCTCCAAAAGTGGCTAGTAAACTTCCTATCCCGATCGGAAACTATGTGTAAAGGAAGACCATATAACCGGTATAAGTTCTCTACAAAGAGTCTAGCCAATTCTGGTGTCTTCACTATAGTACATGTCGGAATAAACCTAGCCATTTTGGTTAACCTATCCACAATTACCTAGACCGAGTCATGCCCTCTTTGTGTCTTAGGTAATCCGACTATAACGTCCATGGAGATACTCTCCCACTTCCCATAAGGAATATCCAATGGGTGGAGTAGTCCTCCAATCCTCAACCCCTCAACTTTGTTGACCTGGCATTTAGTGCACTTAAGCACATACTCTAGGACGTCCTTATGAAGTCCAGGCCAATAAAACTGCCTCTTAACGAGATCATAAGTCTTGTTTACTCCTGGGTGTCCCGCACTAGGTGTGTCATGACACTCATACAAAATATGCCGTCTCATCTCAATATCTCTAGGGACACACACCTTACCTTTATATAACATATATCCATCATGGACACTGTAATTCTTCCACTTGAATTCTTCTTAAGTACCCGTCGATACTCCATCCTCATTGGAAACTCGTATATTACGATCCCCATTCTCTATGGCTTCCCAAATCTCGGAATATGCAGGATCAAGCCTACATTTTCCTCTAATGGACTCAAGTAGCTCACTAGTGATCTTCATAAAACTCAGTCCATTGAGCATAGGCATGCGGCTAAGTGAATCAGCCACTACATTAAACTTTCCCTTCCTATACCTAAGATCATAATCAAACTCCTGAAGGGTCTCTGCCCATCGGGCCTTACGACTTTTAAGGTATGTTTGATTAGAGAGCCACTTAATGCTCTCTTGATCAAACACTATCGTGACTTTGGCACCATATAAATAATGACGCCACTTCTTCAAAGCATGGACAATTGCATACAACTCCTTCTCATAGACGGAGTAATACTTGTGAGCCGGTTCTAGTTTCTTAATCTCAAAAGCTACTCGTCGACCATCGTGAACTAAAACCGCTCCAATAGCAATATCACTTGCGTCAGTCTCAGCCATAAATGGTTTGTTGGGATCTACTATATGTAAAAGCGGAGCTGTAGTAATTTCTACTTTCAACTTCTCCATACTTTGCCTCTGTTCCTCTCCCCAATGAAAGGCTTTCCCTTTCCCTTTCAGTTGTTCCGTCATCGGACAACAATTTTGGCATAGTTCTTAATGAATCTTTGATAAAAACCTGATAAACCTAGGAAGATCTGTAGCTCTTCTAGGTTCCTTGGATGTGGCCATTCCATAATAGCCCTTACCTTTCCAACCCATCTAGATTCCATCCTGGGAGACTATATGCCCAAGGTATCTAACCTTTGTCTTGAAAAATTCACACCCTGACTCTTTAGCAAAGAGTGAATTTTCCCTTAGCACTTGAAATACCTTAAGTGTTCCAAGTGCTCCTCTTCTGATGCACTATAGATCAGAATGTCATCCTAAAGATCTACTACAAAGTGTCCTAGATAAGGCCGTAAAACACTATTCATGAGTTTCATGAAAGTGGCAGGAGCATTGGTGAGACCAAAAGGCATCACCAAAAACTCATGGTGCCCATATCTAGTCCTAAATGCAGTCTTAGGGACATCCTCTGCCCTAATCCTCATTTGATGATATCCTGATCTAAGATCAAGCTTGGTAAAATACCTATCTTGATGTAACTGATCAAATAGATCTTCCAATCTAGGCATTGGAAACCTATTTTTGATAGTTACCTTATTAAGTGCTCTATAGTCTATACATAATCTCCTAGAGCCATCTTTCTTTTTAACTAGGAGCATTGGTGATGCCCAAGGTGAGTTACTAGTTTTAATGAATCCCTTATCTAAATAAACCTGCAATTGCCTCTCAACCTCCTCATGCTGAGAAACACTAAGCCTATAAGGTGGCGTGCAAATAGGGTTAGTGTTAGTAACAACCTCAATGGCATGGTCAATGTCCCCTCTCTCAGGTGGTAACCCCTTAGGTAAGTCAGTGGGAAAAACATCTCTATACTCAAACATAAGATCCTTAAAGCTTTTAACCACACACTCTTGCAAAAAGAATAGTAGAAAGTCCTGTCCATATTTACATTCCTAGCATGAAAATATACATCAGATGAGCTGTCTGTACAATGCTCCATATCATGATTATACAATAAAAACATCTCCTGTACATGGTGAGAATAAGAAAGACTATACAACTCTAATGATGAAATGAGAGGTGCACTAGGTACATCTCTCTCTCCCTGAATACAAAATTTACTTCCATTCTTGTCAAATCCAAGTGTGTTGTTTTGATAGCTGCGTTTAAGTGTGTCTCCCAACCCCCATAGCCACTCTCTTCCTAAGACTAGGTCTGTCCTCTCCATATTCATAATTTGGAAGTCTATATAATCTGTATGGTCCTGCATTTTGACTTCCAAATTGGATACCATAGTATCCCATATCCTCTTATCTTGCCCTTGCATCATAGATACAATGTATTTATGTGCACTCGGCTACTGGGGAATCTTTAATTTCTTGACCAAAGCATAGTTTATAAAATTATGAGTGGCAAAGTCATCTATCATGACCCGCACCCTGGTCCCGTACACACTACCATGCAATTTAACTAGGTCATGTGGTCCAAATTTCTATGACCACAATGATTGAGTCAAACAACAGGTGTGCTCTATATCCTCCTGCATCACCTCCACTCCCTTGCAGCTAGAGCTACCATGAATAGGAAGGGTCTACACTAGGTGGACCGCCTTTTTGCCCTTTTCAGGGGTCGTACTAGTCTCTGGTCCCTTCTTCTTTTCTTCCCCCTTCTTGAGTGGACAGTTCCACTGTGAATGGCTAGGAGACAAACACCTAAAGTAGAGGTTCTCTCTTTTTGCCCTCTCAAACTGATCTGTAGATAACCTAGGCCCTTGTGATCTTTGTTTTTTAATAAAAAACTTTGTTTTTCCCCAAAGGAAACTCCTTGAATTTAGTCGTACTAAAAGGTTTGAGGGGTTGATCCGTCTCCATAGGAGTATATTGAGAACGGTTATGGTCCTCATAGATCTGTGCATACTTGATTGCCTCCTCAAATGTCTTAGGCGCATTCCTCTTGACTTCCCTTTTAATGGCTTTATCTAAGCCCCTAACAAACCCTCTGGTCTTCTGGAAATCATCTAAGCCTTTCAGTTTCAAAATGATCTCTCTATAGTGGGATAGGTAGACCGTAAGAGGCCTACCTCTTTGTGTAATCCTATCCCACTCATCCCAATTCCTCTCCTCCTCATTCTCAAGAAGAAACTCTTTTAGAAAAAGAGTCTCAAAGTGAGTCCAATCAATAGGGATAGAGTTCACCTCCTTAAGACTCATCCACCACTTGTAAGCACGCGGGCCGAGGGAGAGAATCGCCTCTAGCACACGATACTCTGGTGGAGTGCCCTTCAATTGATGCAAATCATGCCACTTTGGGAGAGAATCGCCTCTAGCACACGATACTCTGGTGGAGTGCCCTTCAATTGATGCAAATCATGCCACTTTTGTAAAAAAGTGTAGATTGCATCCTTGTTCCTATCTCGGTCATCCCCCATAAAGGTAGGTGGCTTCAAGTCTTTTAGGAGGGGAGCTTCCCTAGAGCTCTTTCCTTTTCTGCTTACTAGGAAGAGAAGTATCTTTCCTAGTAATCTCTAGAGGAATAGGAGGGGTTTCTCTTTCCTTCTGAGCTAGGAAATATGTGAAAGTAGTCTCAAGTGAGATCATTTGAGACTTTAGCTACTGAATGAGAGATGTGATGCTACCAAGATCTCTCTCTAATTTCAGGGTTTGTTCTTTCAAGTCCATGAATTGATCATGAGTGACAAACTCATCTAAAAGTTCCTCATATGTATACTCTTCTTGCTGAGGCTCTTTCTCTTCTAAGTTTTCTTCTCCTTCCTACCCTAATTCTACTTCTTCCATTCTGGAATCAGGATCCTCTAGTTGCTCTTTAGATGGAGAAGTGTGTTCAAATACTTTTTTCCCTTTAGATCCCATGTTTTACTTCTCTTCCCCCATTTGCTAACTAGAGTATATGAAAATGAATGGAAGTAAAGCTTAAATATGCAAGAAGAAGAGAAATATATCACAAGAGCACTTCCATGTTACAAAATAAAGCTGCGAAAGGGAAATCCAAGTGATCCTTGAAGCTTTAGGTCGCTGATTTTGAATCCTCACTAGGCCCAAACAAAAATTGAAAATGTCCGGTTGGTCCGGAGAGATTCTAATCACCAAAAACCAACAAGAACAATGCCAAAACCACGTAGCAGTAGCCCCAACCGGGAAAACCGAGTAAAATTGAACAACCTCTGAGATTTGATAGTCCTCACCAGTCTAAGAAATGTAGCCCAGCACCTGTACTTCAAAGATTTAAAGCTATCCCAAGTGAAAAAAGTGAATTTGGGCACCAGATGATGAAAAACTAGGCCCGGACATGGCCGCCTAGTTCTTGCTGAGGTGCTACAGAGAGATTTTGGTGGACCAAATCTCGTCCAAATCCAACACCGATAGTCTTTGAGCTAATCTAGGAGTACAGCTTCGTAGCCTGATCAACATTTTTGAGATCGGACATCGTATGAGGAAGTTATGGTGTGGAGAAGCCGGGTATGTCACAAGTAGGAAGTGGAAAAGCTAATATTCATGGAAGGATGACTTTGAGAAGCTCCAAACTGAGAAACTAAAGCTTTTTTATCAAACCCAAGACCCATACCCCATCTCCACAACCCATATTACATGTATGTACCATCCCTTTTCCAAACGTTTGATCCAAGGCATCCTTTTTCCTCCCCTAATTCCGAAAAACAATACTCAAAATAAACTTAGTTTTTTACCTCCTTCTTCACTTGGTCCTCTCCTCAACTCATAGATAGGCATCGATAGAGTAGCTAAAATCCCACATATGGGAGTGCAAGCGGATGAGTTGCCTATAAAACCAAGATCATGAATTGGTCTCTTCATCCAAGAGTGAGGGAGGAGGAGCAAAGCCCCTTCATGGGCTGGCGCATGTTTGTGTGTGGGAGGTCCCACTATCGGCTCCTTCAGGTCCCGCTGTCGGATCTGGTGCTTGTCGCTTTCACACGTGCGCGACTCCGTCTGAGGGTTGATCATTAACTGCTCCGATACCAACTATTGTAACTCTTGAGATTCCCCCAATTTTAATTAGCTCTGCACTCATTTTGAGGTCGATCACTGAAAGGTATTCGGTACATCACGGAGCTCAATACAGGAATAATCGCCCAGCTGTGTACGTATCCCAAGATTAGTCCCTCTCTCTCTTTCCATAATTAATGAGTGACCCCTGTCTCTACACATGGGTTCCACATGACACTCATGTGTGAGCCCATCTAAATGAACTAAGAGGTGGTTCACACCTCTCTCAAAGGTTACTCCATATAACAGTTTGTTTCCATATGGATGTGTGTATGTGTATGTGTATGTGTACATTTATCCATTTTGTGTGTGTTCATACATGAATGTGTATGTGTGTGTGAGTATGTTTATGTATTGTGTGCATGTATGCATGTGTATGTGTGTATGCTATATATATATATATATATATATATATATATATATATATATATATATATATATATATATATATATATATATATATATATATATATATATATATATATATATATATAAAACTCAAACACATAGTAAAAAAAAATAAGTGTTTATGTAGTTCTTATTGACGAAACATTTTTAAAAGCTTTTTGATATAAAATCTTTTAGATCTAAAACTCTTTAGATCTAATTTCTTTTCAATGTAAAATGTATTCAATCTAAAAGCTTTTCAATTGAAAACTTTTTCAATCTAAAATTTTTTCAATCGAAAATCTTTTCGACCAAAATTTTTTCAATCGAAAGATTATCGATCGAAAAAAGAGGGCATATGAATTTTTTTCAGGGATATACAAGAAATCTCGAATTTTTGAACTTATTTGGTATTTTTTCATTATTCGGTCGAATAAATGCAACTGAGCTTAACAGGTGTCCCACTATAACGCTTCACTCTATCACTCCATATGAGGCTTGGCATGGTTGCAAGCCATCTGTTGCTCATCTGCATGTTTTTGGTTGTTTGGCATATGCATTAGTGCCTGAACAACATCGCAAAAAATGGGATGATAAAGCAGTAAAATGTATTTTTGTTGGGTTCAATTATGAAAGCAAAGGCTATCGTCTATATCATCCACAAACTAAACACATTTTGGTTAGCCGTGATGTTGTTTTTCTGGAAGATGCTATTTAGCCCTTACTTTCATGCGCGAAGGAGACAACTATTAGCTCCAAAGGCATGTATGGTACTTTGCTTCCTCTTTTTACAGATGGACAGTTTAGTGTTGTTCCTAATGAGGCAACTTCTCAACCTTTGCAGGTTTCATGTGATGATGCAGATCCTTCCATTTCCGATGTAGATTTACATGATACACTTGTTGATGAGAGAGTTGATATTGTGCAGGCAAAAACTATGCCAAAATGGCTGGTGCAAACTTTGTGTGACAGCAAATTAGATGCAGCTCTATCATACCCTACTCATTCAGGCTCTCATAGTGCCTCTTTTGCATCAGATTGCTATGCTATGGCTGCATCTAGTCTTTGTGATGAGAATGAGCCTTTTTCGTTTGATGAAGCACAAAATTTTGAAAATTGGATGGCTGCTATGCAATTTGAAGATGATGCTATAATGAAGAATGGTACCTAGTCTTTATGTGACTTGCCTCCTAGCAAGAAAGCCATTGGCACTAAGTGGGTTTACAAGCTGAAGTGTAAGCCTGGTGGAATAGTTGATATGTATTAGGCTAGGCTTGTTGCAAACGGTTATGCGTAGGAAAGAGGCATTGATTTTGATGAGACCTTTGCACCTACATGCTGTCTGACTATTGTTCATAGCATCTGTGCACTAGCAGCCCATCATGGTTGGAATGTACATCAGTTGGACATTAAAAAAACATTTTTGAATGGTGACTTGCATGAAGAATTGTATGTTTTTCAACCTCGTGGCTTTGTGTAGAACGACCATGAAAACTAGGTGTACAGGTTAAAGAAGGCATTAGGTTAAAGAAGGCATTATATGGTTTAAAGAAAGCACCACTTGCTTGGTATGAAAAGATGCATGCCTATCTGATTGCACATGGTTTTGACAATAATCCAATTGAGAGCATCTTATATGTTAAGCATTCTAATGATGTGCTTCTGATCATTGTTGTGTATGTTGATGACATGCTGCTCACTTGTCCTCATGACAAGCATATTGCTGATTTTAAGGCTGATTTTCATGCCTCATTTGAGATGTCTGATTAGGGGCATTTGCATCATTATTTGGGCATTCAATTTATGCATGTTGATGGTGGAATGGCTTTGTGTCAAATGAAATATATTGACACATTATTGCAGCGTTTTGGCCTTGAAGACTATAAGCCTATTGCCACTCCTATGGAGACAGGCTTACGATTGAGTCTTCATGATGCTGGAGATGCATTTGATGGTGTTCTCTATCACCATACTATTGGATGCTTGATTTACTTATGCATTACTTGGCCAGATATTCAATTTGTTGTCTCATAGATGAGCAGGTTTTTGCATTGCCCAGGTGTCAAGCATTGGTAGGCGGTTAAGCGCATCTTTCGTTACTTGAGTGGTACCCGACTACTTGGGTTGTTTTATCCCAAGGGGGGATCACTACCACCAGCTTTGCATGCTTTTTCTGACTCTGATTGGCTTGGTTGCTATGACACTCATGTGTCCACTAGTGGTTTTTGCTTTATGCTTGGTAGTTCATGCATATCTTGGTTGAGCAAGAAGCAGTCTATTGGGCCACTTCTAGTTGTGAGGCTGAGTATAGGGCAACTTTCACAGCGACTGTTGAGTGTGTGTGGCTCAAACGCCTTATGGTTGATTTGGGTGTTGGTCAGTCTTCTACCACCACCATCTTCACTGATAGCCAGAGCGCACTATGCTCGCACTAAGCACATTGAGGTGCATTATCATTATGTCAAGAAGAGGTTCTCTACTAGAGAGATCAACTTTGCATATGTGCCCATGCAGGAGAACATTGCAGACCTTTTCACGAAGGCTCTTCCTAGGAAGAAGTTTGAAGCTTTTCGCAAAGCTTTGGGCTTACTTCCTTTTGTGGATTGATTCCACATAGCTTGGCACTTCCTTATACATGAGTGCTAGCTCCTTGTTCACCACATCACTCCCAGAGGGGATTTGTTGATATATGTAGGTAGTGGTGTGTGTGAACACACTAGGACCACCGAGGCACTTTTGCCCCTCTTTAGGAGGTTTTTTTTCCCCCGGCTTGTATATACGCCTATAGCCCTAACAGGTTACTTATCTTTGTACATTCTAGTGGTAATACATTCAGTATTTTGTTTTGTGCCCAAGCTTCTTCTTCTTCTTTGTGTTTTTTGCATGCTTTTGCAGATGTTTAACTCCAACAGATCTCGGGTTGTGGGATCCCTTGTATCCTACCCAGTCGAGTTATACATACCTATCGGTTCCAACTTGCAAGAAGTCTTGTAATAGTTATCTATTCTTGTATTTTCCCCTAAATGGTGATCTTGCTTAAGTCTAGTTAGATGGAACTGAATCAAGCAATGGAGTGCAGGTTGAAGAGATGAAAATTTCTATTGAAGATCAAGAATACAAGTATACCTCAATCCTTCAACAATATATGTTTGGAAGAATTTCAACTAGAGCCACTCAATCGCGTAAGATCAAGATTAGGAGACTTACATGCATTCAAGAGACAATATATCTAAACTCTTAAACCCTAAGCCCAAAAATCTAAACCCTAAACCCTAAACCTCAAATCCTAAAATCTAAACCCTAAACCTCAAACCCTAAACCTCAAACCCTAAAACCCAAACCTCAAACCTTAAGCTCTATACCCTAAACCCAAAGCATTAAACCTAAAACCTAAACCCAAATCCCAAAAACCTAAACCCTTAACCCTTAAACCTAAATCTTAAATCCTAATCCATCAATGCTAAACCCTAAACCTTATATCCTAAAACCTTAAACCCTAATCCCTAAGATCTATACGCGAAAATCCCAAACCCGAACCGCTAATCCCTAAATGTTGAGCCCTAAAGCCAAAACCCTAAACTCTAAACCCTTTACCCTAAAATCTAAACCTTTTAGATGATTCTCGGCTTATTCAGATGATCCTCCCATCAATAAAAATGAGGTTCATAAATTCAAGTATGTATTAGAACTTACTACATATAAGAATACAATCAAAATAGTAGATGTAGATAAGTTACTTAAAATTCTTAAGAATATCTCTGTAAATGGTTTTAACTTATCCGAGAGTGATGGATTAGGACCATTTTGAAGTGGATTGATGTAATTGATGTTGGGTGTGTGTAGAAGTGCGAGAGGCACACGAGAAGCACACACAAAGAGCACAAATGCATCAAGACACATGGAGAAGACGATGGCTGGAATAGCTCTCTCTATTGATCGATTAACTGAACTGAAGTAAGAGCTGAATAATATCCCTAAGTACAAAGTACCACCACATATGAGAGTATCAAGTATGTGGTAACATGGGGAAAAAACCTCTAGACAACACTAGAGTAAAAAGTGCCCATGTATAGGGAAAAGGTTCACATCAAAGCTACTCGAGGAACACATAAGTGTAACAAACCCCCTGGAGCGAATGATGTGAACACATACAAGGAGTGAGAGATCAGCCCCCACAAGGTAACAAGCCTAAAGCTTTGTGAAAAGCTTCAAACTTTTCCCGTGGAAGAGCTTTGGTGAATATGTCTGCCACATTATCTTGTGTAGGCACATATACCAAATCAATATCTCCTGCATGAAGGCGTTCTCTCACATAGTGATAATGCACCTCAATATGTTTGATCTGTGCATGAAACACTGGGTTTTGTGCAACAACCAAAGCACTCTGACTATCTGTGAGAATATGTGTAGCAGCATCAATCTCCATGCAAAGATCCATCAATAGGCGTCTCAGCCATATACACTCCACTGTCACTGGGAAAACTGCCCTGTACTCAACTTCACAACTCGATGTCGTCACTGTAGGTTGCTTCTTACTCAACCAAGATATGCATGAGTCTCCAAGGAAAAAGCAATTACCACTAGTGGACGTGCGAGCATCATAACAACCAGCCCAATCACTATCTCTAAAAGCATGCAAGCATGGCTGAATATCTCTACCATAAAAGAGACCTAAACTCAAAGTGCCTCGAAGATATCTGAACACACGTTTCACCACTTGCCAATGCTTAATGCCAGGGCTATGCATGAATCGACTCAACTGGGAAACTGCATACTGTATATCCGGCCTTGTGTTGCATGCATATATAAGACATCCCACAACTTGCTGATAAAGAGAAGTGTCAAATGCATCACTGGAATCCTCAACTGAGAACCTCAATCCTGTCTCAACTAGTGTGGAAACTGGCTTACAGTCCTCAAAGTCAAAACACTGAAGTAGTTTTTCAACATACTTTGCTTGATGCATAACAATTCCCCCCTCAACGGATACAAACTGGATGCCAAGATAGTAGCTCAAAAGACCAAGATAAGTGACATCAAAAGTATGCTGCAAATCATCCATAAGGATGTCAAGTTTTGCATCACATGACCCAGTCAAGAGTACGTCATCGACATAAAGAACAAGCACTATAAGATCAACCCCATTTTTGCGTACATAGAGTGTGCTTTCAATCAGACTACATGTGAAGCCAAGAGCTATCAAGTGCTTATGTATTTTGTCATACCATGCATGTGGAGCTTGCTTGAGACCATACAAGGCTTTATGCAAGCGACAAACCATATGCTCTTTCCCTTTCATAGCAAATCCAGGAGGTTGCTTCACATAAACCTCTTCTTGCAAATCTCCATTCAAGAAGGCTGTTTTTATGTCCAACTGATGCACTTTCCAACCTCGATGGGTAGCCAATGCAACCACGGAACGAATGGTAGTCATGCGTGAAGTAGGTGCAAAAGTTTCATCATAGTCAATGCCATATTGTTGCGCATATCCTTTGGCAACCAATCCAGCTTTGTAGCGATCAATGCTACCATCAGATTTTCTCTTAATCTTGTAAACCCACTTTGTACCAATGGCATTCTTTCTTTTTGGCAATTCACATAACTCCCAAGTACCATTCCTATGTATGGAATCCATTTCTAATTGCAGAGCACTCATCCATTGTGGATCGTCACATGCATCTTCAAAAGAAAGTGGCTCTTCATTACATGTTGTAGCAATGAGAGAATAATCGACAAAATTACTTGATGCATGGTGAGAGCTTGATCTTGTTCTACCAAGTAAAGGTGCACTCAATTTGCTATCCTGCAAAGTTTGTTTCAGCCACTTTGGCATAGCTTGTGCAC
Source organism: Ceratopteris richardii (assembly GCA_020310875.1). NCBI lineage: Eukaryota > Viridiplantae > Streptophyta > Polypodiopsida > Polypodiales > Pteridaceae > Ceratopteris > Ceratopteris richardii. Next base: position 114,494,122 of record CM035413.1, read on the forward strand.
TCTTGATAGACATGCATTCACTATGTAAAACATCTTCAATATGTACATCATGCGTGGGCTGAATTTCATGCTCAGTTTCAGCCATATTTTGACGCAAATGTTCAGCCATATGTGGCTGGAAATTTCCAGCAGTTTGGACATTTTTTTACTAAAATTTTTCAGCCATGTTTGGCTGGAAATTCTCTGCATTTTCAGTCCTATTTGGCTAGAATTTTTCAGCCCTTTGAACCTCAGTTGGTTGGTCTACATGGCCATAGTCAAGCGCACCATTTTGGAACAAAGGCATGAGTGTATCGAACACATCTTGTGAGCTAACTGTTGGCAGTTTTTTGCATTCAAGTAGAGGGAAAACTGAATTTTCAGCAAATACCACATCTCGACTCATAATAATTGTGTTTGTCAATGGATGGTACAACCGATATCCCTTACTTTCAACACTATAACCAACAAATATACATTTCTTTGCTTTGTCATCAAGTTTGTGAGGTTGTTGTGATGGCACAAGAGCATATGCCAAACAACCAAACACACGCATATGACTAACCATAGGCTTATGACCATTCCAAGCCTCATAAGGAGTGATGACTCTCAATGCTTTTGTAGGGCAGTGATTCAACACATAATTTGCACACATGACCGCTTCCATCCAAAACTTATCAGGAAGATGCTTTCCTTTAACCATACATCGTGCCATTTCAAGTAGAGTTCTATTTTTACGCTTGAAAACATCATTTTGTTGAGGTGTATATGGCACCGTACATTGGTGTAAAATACCTCTTTCACGAAGAAAAGCATTGAACTCATGTGACATGTACTCACCACCACGATCCGTGCATAGAGTCAAAAGCTTTTATGAAGTAAAATTTTCAGCCATAGCTAAAAATGCTTTAAAGCAAGAAAATACCTCATTGTTTGCTTTCATAGGATACACCCATGTATGCGAGTAGCATCATCAATGAAGGTAACAAAATATACATGCTTCCCAAAAGATGGAGTCTTGACGGGACCACATACATCACTATGAACAAGCTGTAATTTTCTTGTAGTGTGTGTATGACCATCTTTTGGAAATGAAGCACGATGCATTTTTCCAAGAATGCAACCTTCACATGCATCCTTTTCAATGGACTCAAGTGTAGGAAAGCCAATAACCATGTCCTTCTTTTGCAAGTAGAGCAAACTATTGAAGTTTAAATGACCAAAACGAGCATGCCAAAGCTCCATTTCAGCCATGGAAGAAGTATGAGCAACTAAGGCATTCGAGGCAGCCCTCTTGTATGTATCCATGCAATACAAACCATTACATAATGTACCAGACATCAGAATAACATCACCATTGCTGAAATCATGAACCATACACTTATTATCAACAAAGTGTACATGAAGTCCAGCTTTGGCAATCAACGGAACTGAAATTAAGTTCTTCTTGATATTGGGCACATACAATGCATTTTTCAAGAGAATCACACCTCCATTTGCAGCCGTAAGCTCAATTTCTCCTACTCCAATGATAGGATAAGAGGCATTGTTTGCACACGCCACATGTTCTCCTTTAGGTGCATCTTTCAAAGAGGCAAAAAATCTTTTGCATGACGTTATGTGCTTTGAAGCACCACTATCAAAGAACCAATCTGAATAAGCCTCACTCACAACCATACATTTAGAATGTAAAAAAGCATCATAATGGCATGTAACAACGCATGCCCAAAAGTCTTGAGCCATGTTAGCTTCATCATTCTTTACATTTGCTGAATTTTCAGCAATAGACATGCTAGATTCCTTCTTCTTTTCATTGTGTTTAGCAAGCTTTCTACACTCATCAATAGTATGACTAGTCCGGCAAAGATGGTTATGAATTTTATGTAGTTAGTGTTGGAGAAGTCACACTTAAGTAAGAGCAAATCACCATCATTAGAGGAATGAGTGGAAGAGGAAGCTTGAGGCTTTGGTTTTGATGAACCCAAAGCTGAACCATACTTGCTTTTCCCCTTTTGTGAGATAGCAAGTGCTTGCGTTCCCTCAATCAAACCACTCCTATTCACTCTAGATTGCTCTTCTTGCAAAAGAAGAGACACAACCTCATCAAATGCATACATATTAGAATTTCCTTTTGCAACCAGTGTAGTAGCAAAGCTTTGAAAAGATTCCGGTAATCCTTTCAACAATGTAGAAATGAGTGATGCATCCAGAATGATCTCATCTATGTTTACCAATTGCTCTTTCAAGTCCTTGATGCGTGTCACATACACATCCACCGACTCATTCTCATCCATACATACATCCTCAAGTTGCTTTCTCAAGTATGCAACACGTGCTTCATTACACACGGCATACAAAGAAGCAAGAGTGTCCCATGCCTGTCGTGATGTAGAACATGACCGAATGTGTGGAACTATATGACGCTTCACAGAAAGCGCAATCAAAGCATAAGCTTGAGCATCTTTTCCATCCCATCTAAGCTGCTCTTGTGTAGGTGGAGAAGGAGAAACCACTGTAGTCAAAGAAGAAGCTCCATCTGTGACAGTAGACTGTGAAGTAGAACACTTGCGGGTCTTCGATCTACATCTGCCACTATGTTCCAAAGTTGTTTAGCAACAAGAACATGCTTCATCATGTAAGACGACATCGGATAGTTGGTCCCATCAAGCTTATCTTCAGCTTGAAGCATGCCAAACAAGTCATTGTTGCCTGCCATTTCACTAAGGAACAAGAATGTGACAAAATCTTCACTTCGACGAAAACTGAAATGAGTGCTGAAATTTTAGCTCACAAATTGTCACTCTGATGGCGATTCTGACTGCACGAATGGCTTCAAAATGGGGGTAAAACCCCAGCGCACCCGCTGGAAATATTTTCGGGCTACTGAAATTCACGCTTCTATGCTCTGAAGTCGATTTGCACTGTTAAAGTGCGTGCACGTCGCGATGCGAAAAACCGAAACTTGAGAAGAAGCTGAACCTGCTCTGATACCACTATTGGGTGTGTGTAGAAGTGTGAGAGACACAGGAGAATCACACACAAAGAGCACAAATGCAGCAAGACACACGGAGAAGACGATGGCTAGAATAGCTCTCTCTATTGATCAATTAATTGAACTTAAGTAAGAGCTGAATAATAAGTACCACCACATATGAGAGTATCAAGTATGTGGTAACATGGGGAAAAAACCTCTAGCCAGCACTAGAGTAAAAAGTGCCCATGTATAGGGAAAAGGTTCACATGAAAGGTACTCGAGGAACACATAAGTGTAACAATTGAATATATATATGATCAAATATCTTTTCCTATTATGGTTTTGAATTTGAATATTATGTTAATATTATATAGTTGTTTCTTTCACTTGAAGTGTTATGGTGTTGTGTGCAGTGATAGTATGGATTGTAATACATAGTGATGATGTGGATTTCAACGATTAACATATACAATTATATGATATGAATTTTAATTTGAATGTTATGATGTGGATGATGTTGATTTAATGTCAATTCAAAGATTATGATATGGGTTGATATAACAGTGATGATGTGAATTTCAAAAGTTAAGATGTTTAGTGCTATAATGTGGATTTTAATTCAAATGTTATCATGTGGATGTGTTGCAGAGTAAAGGAGCATAAGAGGAGAGCCCCAAAATTTTCAAAATGATGGGCATATTTTTTCTTCTTCGAGGTCTTCAAGAATTCACTCAAGCCATGTAAATGCACTAGAGGAGTCCTCTAGTTGCATAATCCCAATTTGTTGTAAAATATCCCTTGTAAATTAGTAGGAAATTCACTTTTCTAGTAATAAAGTGCCGGTCTGTTGTGTGAAAGGACCAAACTTAGGGCACATGTATATAAGTCACTTTGTGACTCTTTGTAGAGACTTTTTACCATTGTGAAGAAGGAGTACTCCTGAATTTTCAAATTTGCCTCTTCCTTGCTGATTTTGATCCTCTTTTCGGTCTTGTATGTGTGGGTGTTGCTTGAAATGTGTATGTAGGACTGTTGTCTACCCCTTCCCATTGATTTTGAGCTGCTCTAGTGTGTGTGCGAGCTAGTAGGAGTTGTGGCGTGAGTATGGGTGCTTCCCGCCATTCACCATTTTGGTCATAACTTGAAGCAGAGTTATCAGAATCGAGTGAAACCACTTCTACTAGATGCGTCTCGTCGAGAGCTTCGAAACGAGTACCCTATTGCCTATATTCGGAGTTCGGAGCTGGGAGAAATCCTTGAATTTCTGAAAACTGTTGTATGAGGTATCACGGCAAATACTTTCAGCATTTCAGTGAGTGTGAGAGGTGGATTAGTCTTTTCTCATGCATGCAAGCTGAGCCACTTCATTTTCCATCACGTGTGCACACGTCTTCATACACTTGGTTAGGTCGTTCGATCGGATTGACATTTAAATGTGTGTTAATTTCCCACTATACGCACTTGTGTGGCAATTGAGGTACAGTCTCATTGGCACAAGTCCTTGAGTCTTCTTGGATCAGGTACACACGTTTTTGGCGCCGTGGCCGGGGAACACTCAACCAAGGTGCCTTCATGATGGTTATAGATTGAGTGTGATAGAATCGTACTTGTAGAAGTGAATTTGTCCTGTGGCAATTAGTCAATCACTTCAGCACTTGTTACTTCACATCCCAAAGATGTGTGTGATAAGTTTTAGGTTTAGGGTTAGGAGGAAGGGAGAGAAGGAGGAGTTAAGGTTAGGTTAGAAGAAGAGGAGTAGTGAGGAGAGGAGAAGTAGGAGTAGACAAAAATCACCAAAAAAATCCCCAAAATCACCAAAAAATTAGCAAAATTCAAATTCTGTCAAAACAGTATAAAAACCAAAAAATTTGGCTCATTTGACACTTGTTGGTGTTCTGGTATCGTGGGCGAGCACCGACCAGTATCGTGGATTTGGTATCGGGTGCTTCAGGCCTTCACAGCTAGAGATTGAGCTCCAGGTGCAAGCAAGAGTATCTAGAGGTGAGGTTCTACCAAGATTATCTGGTAAAGCATCATAAACATGCATACACAAGTGATTAAAAGCATGCGCAGTATCGGGAAGGGGGAAAACTAGTGTCATTACAGTTTCTTGGTGGGGTACAGTGACCTAGGAGTGAAGAGGAGAGTAAGGGGAGCAAGGGGGTGCAAAAATTTTGGAATTTTCTTACTTTTTGGCTTGAGTATTGCGATCGGTTGAGATTTGGTATCGCGATACCAAAACTCCCTTGTATCACGATACTCGCCGAAGTATCGTATCGCTTGATATTTGTCTTGGTATCGCGATACCATTTTGGTATCGTGACCCCGAGTTGGTATCGCGATCATACATTGCTGAGATATCGTATCGCCGGGTATCAGTCTTGGTATCACGATACCATTGTGGTATCGTGTCGCCAAGTTGGTATCGCGATCTCACCTTACCCAGTAGTATTGTATCGTTACCTGCTGCGGTATCGTATCGTCCGCTTGCGTTATTTGTATCGCGATACCATCTTCAGTATCGTATTGTTTCAAGTCTCAAATATCGTATCGCAAAGAATTCGGTATCGTATTGTTAGTCCCATCCAGTATCCTATCGTATCGTCCGCTTGTGTTATTCGTATCGCGATACCATACCAAGTATCGTATCGGCTACGTAGGTGGTATCGTATCGGGTGGATTGATCAAGTATCGTATCGTACTCAACAGGAGTATCATATCGTCCCATTCCCTAGTGAAGTATCGCGACACCATACCTGGTATCGTATCGTGCAAGCCGGTGGTATCGTATCGCTGCTTGTCATAGTATCGTATCATCCCCTTACCAGAGATAGTATCACGACACCAAATTGGTATCGTATCGCCGTTGTGTCTGGTATCGTATCGCAGTAATTATCCAGTATCGTATCGCGGATTGCAGGCAGTATCGTATCGTTTGGACTTCTGGTATCGTATCGCGGCCAAGGCAGTATCGCCTAGTGTGGTATCGCCTGGAAACGGTATCGGCGAGATTGACACTAGTATTTTTGTCAGACAATTTGAAGCATTGGAAAAGCCACTCAAGGAGAATCTCTGGGACTTCTAGAGAGACTGAGGTGAGTGAATGAACTTGAGGTCAGGAAGAGTGCTAAGTAGCCGAAGAAGTGTCATATCTTCTGTTGGAAGTGCTGCTCAGGTTAGTCATCACTCCATCTACTCAGAAACTTCTAGTGATTCAGAGGAGGAAATACCCATGGCTTCGGAAGACATGCAGGGTCCAACACCGAATAGGAATTTCATGTCTACTGTTGAAGGAGATTACCGTACCTCCTTACAGTATGTGTCCACTAATGCCCACGAGATCCCAATCTACCTGGATGGCTTAAACAGATCTGTGGCTAGGATGGTAACTTCCCTGAATGCCACAATTGTCCCCCAACCTGCGGTCAAGTATGAGGGAGGTGCGTATGTAGACAAAATTGGTCATATATACATTGTGACTGAATTTCCTGAGAGGATCAACGAAAGGAGAGAGTTTGTGGACCCAGACTTCAAAAGAACACACCATGAGGAGTTTGTGACTACCCCTAGGGGCAGGTCTCAAGTATCACGAGTCTTGAGAGGAGACTTGATACCTCAAGACGACTACTTGTTGGAGGTCTATATGATCCACGGATCAGACCTATTGCTTCAAACTGACTTACCTGCTCCAGGGAGAGAAGAAAGCCCCATGACATTCTATGAGCTGAAAGACCCAGATGATGAAACTAGACTCACATACTTGGATAAGGATCAAAGGAGATATTGGCCTGCGAGTGCCTTAGACAGGGCTCGGTTGAGATATATGGGTGCGCCTGTATTTCCTCAGAGAGATCAGGCAACTACCTCACAAAATCCTTTTGGAAATCAGCAAGAGACGGAACATACCACATCAGGACAGACCAGCCAACGAAGTGTGCCCAACCGTACTCACGTACAGTTTGCAACTCCAGGAGTGCAAACACACCATCAGACCCACGCAGGGATAAGTAACCAGTACCGACCACCGGTCAGACCACGACCACCGATAGGAGGACAACCTGGAATACCTTCAATACGACCAGCTGCCCCAGTCTTCCCTGTGATGCCCAGACTGCCTAAACCAATGAGAAGATTGAGACCTATTCAAGTGGCAAAATGTGTGAGAAACCATTATGACGGATTGGGGGAACCCTATGATCATATCGCCGAATTTAAACAAGTTCTAAGAGCGGAGCAAGTAGATGACTTCTTTGTGCAGTATGAGTCTTTTGGACTCACCCTCACAGGGATAGCTCTAACTTGGTTTCAACCCTTAGACCCAAATCAATTTGGAAATATGGAACAGTTCTTTCAAGAATTCATTGGGGAATTCACAAAGAGAGGGATTAAACACAATTCTGCGTCTTTAATCCATAGCTTTAAACAAAACCCTAATGAAACTGTGAAGACTGCTGCCCGAAGATTCAATCAATATGCGGATAGATGCCCAACGGCTGAAAGACCCACTCAACAAAAGATGATTTCATTATTTTTAGATGAGCTCACTAACGGAACTCTACGAACACTAGTGTATGTGAAGAGGCTACAAACATTGAGTGAGTGCCTTCAAGAGTGCATTGATCTGGAAGATAACCTAGCCGAGGACCTTAAAAGTACTTCCGATCTCACTAAATCAGAAGATTCAAGGAGCACCGTCACATCCAACTCCAGTAACATGGAAGAATTAGCAGAATTATTAGCAAAGAAACTAGGAGTCCAGGGGCAAAGAGTTTACCAAAACCCAGCTCAAAGAATGCCTATGCTACGGAGATGTAATTTATGTGGAGGAGATCATCCCACACACTTATGTGTTCGAGGAGGGGCTGGTGCAGAACCTATGTATCCATACAATAGGCAGCAACAACAAGGGACTTCTTTGTACTGCCACATAGAGCAAAAATATACCAACCACACTACTGAGAACTGTCCCTTCAATAGGCAAGCACGCCCTTTTCAACCACCGCAGTATAGACCATATGGATACCCTCCTAGGGAACCAGGCAGAGAGATACCAAGATACAATTCGTATCCCACACCAGCAGAAGCATCAAGGCCATACGAGCAGGCACCATGTCCACCACCACAACCAGTGCTAGGACCCCAACTGTCAAAACCTCAACAAGTAGTATCAATAAAGTATGCTTAACCAGATGAAAACTTAGAAAGAGCCCTAGTACCAGCATCTACAATGACCAACGTAGAATCAACAAACCCTGGATATGAACCTCCACCAGGAGAGTACTACCCATATGATGCCAACATGATGGAATATGAAACGGCATATGATGCGGCTTATTATGGGTACGAAGGCTATGATCAGACTTATGGAGCAGAGACAGCCACCCTAATGTATACGGCTCCTAAAGCACAACCAACCGTGAGACCGCCTATTAGACCACCTATGCAAAGAGGACCATGCTATAGATGCGGAGGAGACCATTTCATTAGAGAATGCCCTCGACCTTACAACCCTCCACCACCTAGGATTTGGGAAGGATATTGTAGTGATTGCAGGAAGGAACATCTTTTCAGAGACTGCCCTAAGAATCCGACAAAAACTCAAGATACTACACCAATCAACGTGATTGAGGTCATAGAAGGGTCTGGAAGTGATAAGAAGTACACTGTACCACTAAAGGCTATTACTAAAGCCCAAGCGAAGCAACATAAAAGAAAACAACCAGAAGAAAAACAAGAGAGCAATAAAATTGTAGGCTCTGAAATTCAGGTAGTCGAGGATTCTGAGAACCCACGTGAGAACTCCCAAAACACAAGAGTACAAAAATGGAAGGAAAGACGAGAAAAACTCAAAGAAAAATGGGCGAGAAATAAGAGTCAAGACAGTAAGAAACAAACTAAGGACTTAAAGGAGCATAAAGAACAAAAAACGCATAAGGAGATCCCTGAGCCACCACGGATTAGCTCAGAAAAAGAGAAGCCAGGATCAATTCTAGCTGACCCAAAGTCAAACGACTTGGACATGTGGTTGAAAGCTTACCAAGCTAGAATCAAAATGGGCCCAAATATAGAGCAACATGAAAAACTCTACCCTCAAGGGGAATTAGAAAAAGAAAGGTTGGCAATATGCAGGAAACTTATCGAGGTAGCACAAGCAACCCTAGAAAAGACTATCCCAATTTTACCAGAGACAAGGATTGCACATAGTCTGTACGAAGAATGCATCCAATCCAAGGATAAGGGACCTAAAAAGGAAGATGACCAAGGTGAACGAATAAAAGCACAAGATGAACCGGTGTCAATGATACCAGACCTAGAGGCAGAGTGGCCAAAAGACTTATGGAATGGAATTCGAGAAGAGCAATGGAAGAAGAATGGAATCAGTCCGCCTCCTTTTGATGAAATAAATGTGGAAGATAATCAACCCCATCCCACCCTGGAGGAAGCATATGAGGAAGTATCAAGACTCGATAGAGGTAGGGAGGAAATCATAAGCATTTCAACATTGCCTAACTACATGGGAGAATACGAAAGGGAGTCTATAATAATACGAGCACCCACAATGCATGGGAAGGGAAAAGGAAACTCAGAAGAGAGTTCACACAATCTAACAGAACTAAAGAAAACAAAGGTGCAATGCAAATTGACGGTGGAAGAGTTGCTTCAACTTAAACCACAATTATGGAGGCAGTTAGCAAACCAATTAGAAACACAGCCAGAGAAAGGAGAAACGAAAGGAAAGGAAAAGGAAAACCAATCCACAATACAAATTCCAGTTCATAAAGTGGGGGAATTTAGTGAAGGAGACGAAGGTAATACATGTTTACCTGTCACCCACAATGGGTACATGACCAAGGCTATTCTAGATACAGGAGCCCGGGTAGGAATTGCCACCAAGGAGATATGGGAAAAGTGGGGAAAACCTGCCTTGCGGCCCACACGCATGAAACTCCAATTAGCAGATGGTCATGTGGAAAGACCCTTAGGAATACTGGAAAGAATCAAATTAACCACCTGTGGAGTAGAATTTGAACACACATTAGCCATTTGTAAGTTCGAGAAAGCAAACAACTATGAAATGATATTAGGGCGACCCTTTATGAGACAAATGCGGGTAGTACAAGATTGGGGAAGGGATTCATTATACCTGCAACATCAAGGAAACACCACCAAGATAAATTTGCACACGTTTGCCTATCGAGATGTCCCTCCACTACAATGGAATCCCGTACACAAGGAAGAAGATGACATATCCATTCACAGCGCCGGATCAAGTGACCAATCTTGGATACATGAAGATGCCCAGTTATGGATGTGTAAAGAAGCGAAGAAAGAGGAGTATAAAAAACAACTGTGGCCGATAGGACACCCTAACTATCGATCAGTGGAAGACCCAGACTACATGCCTCAAATCTTTCCTGATGAGATCTTCGAGCCACATGGATGGATGGAAATTTTGGCAACTCTAGATGTGTGCGTAAACGAAGAAGTTTTGACGATGAACGAATGCATAGATGAGGAAGGCTATGATGTAAATCTCTATATGGTTGTTCTTCAAGAAGTAGAAGAAGGGGAAATCTTGGAAAAAGAATGGAAAGAGGAATATGAAAGCATAGAAATGGAACCAGAATTTGACTCCGAAGAAAGCTACTTAAACACGATTCAGAACAAGAAGAAACAGGAACCAACAAAAATCTTAGCAATTGAAACCGCTCCGACAATACACAGGCAGAGGGAAGACTTGAGTAAAGTAGAGCCGAACCTAGATCTTTTTGAAGTTCCTGAACATTTTAAAAAATACGAAGTAGAGGAGAGAAAAGTAGCCACTCAAATGCCTAGACGAGAGGCACGAGACGGAGAAGCATACGACAACAAAGAACAAACCAAAAAAATTGTGGTAACAGTAGAAGAGGGAGAAGAGTGGTGCACATATATTGGAAAAGATGTATCTGAAGAGGAGGAAGAGGAACTCATACACCTTATCCGAGATTACCGAGATGTATTCGCATGGACATTGTTGTCTATGTTGATGACATGCTGCTCACTAGTCCTATTGAGAAGCATATTGCTGATTTTAAGGCTGATTTGCATGCCTCATTTGAGATGTCTGATTTGGGGCATTTGCATCACTATTTGGGCATTCAGTTTATGCAAGTTGATGGTGGAATGGCTTTGTGTCAAACGAAATATATTGACACATTATTGTAAGGATCTCAAAGGTGTAGAACCCACTATTTGTTCCCATCGAATACCGATAACGGCCGACGCAAAACCATCCAAACAACGCCCTTATATGTATAATGAGGTTTATGCAACAAAAATTAAGGAAGAAATAGACAAACTACTAGCGGCAGGATTCATATATGAGATAGAACACACCGAGTGGGTATCGCCATTGGTAGTTGTGCCTAAGAAAAACGGAAAGTTGAGAGTGTGCATAAATTTGAAGAAGGTGAATGCGGCTACCATACGTGACAGCTACCCATTACCCATCACGGACCATCTGTTGGAGAGGGTAGCCGGAAAAGAGGTCTATAGTTTCCTAGATGGATTCTCCGGATACAATCAAGTAGCTATTGCGACCGAGGATCAACATAAGACAGCATTCACCACCGAATGGGGAGTGTATGCCTTCAGAGTGATGCCTTTTGGACTCACTAATGCTCTGGCTACTTTTCAACGATTAATGTGTCATGTTTTCAAGGACTTTTTGAAAAAAAGCATGGAAGTGTATGTAGATGACCTTTGCACATACTCCAATCAAAGAAACGACCACATCCCCGAGTTGAGGAAGATATTCAACAAATGTAGACAGTATAGAGTCTGTTTAAACCCAGAAAAATGTGTCTTCATGGTAAGACAAGGGAAAATCCTAGGACATATAGTCTCAAGAAATGGAATATCTACGGATGAGGACAAAATTAAAGTCATCTTAGACCTACCAAGACCTAAGAATGCGAAGGAAGTGCAAGCCTTTATGGGACATTGTGGATATTACCGTAGGTTTATTCACATGTATGCCATAATAGCAAAACCCTTGTATGGTCTCTTGACTCAATTTACTTGGACAGAAGAGTGCGAGAAGGCATTCACCGAGTTGAAAAAGAGGCTTACCACAGCCCCAATTCTGAAATCACCAAACTGGAGCAAGCCATTTCATATTCATGTTGATGCTTCTAACTATGCCATTGGATGTATCCTAGCCCAACCAGCTGATGAAGGTAAGCTTGATCATCCAATTGCCTATGCGAGTAGACAACTGAACCAAGCGGAACGAAATTATACCACTACTGAACGAGAAGGCTTAGGAATGGTCTATGCAGTGAAGAAATTCAGACACTACCTTTTAGCCAACAAGCTCAAATTCTTCATAGACCATCAAGCTTTGTTGTACTTAGTCAATAAGCCTTGTAACACGGGAAGGTTGGTATGATGGTTCTTACTACTAATGGAGTTCGATTTTGAAGTAATAGTGAAAAAAGGAAACACACATGTGAGAGTAGACCACCTTTCTAAGCTAACACACGGAGAACCACCAAGTGGAGTACCTGACGACCTGCGAGATACATATTTGTTTAATCTAGAAGTTTGTCCAAAATGGGCAGAAAAATTGATCCCTATACTCACCCATGGCCCTCAACACTCAATCAATAAGGATAGCAAAAAAGACATTGTTCAATCAAGGAATTTACACATCGTTGCAGGAAGTGTGTACTACAAGGAACCCAATGAAGTATTACTAAGATGTGTTGATCAGGACGAACAAAAACAACTAATCGAGCAAGCACATGTGAACAAATGGAGAACACATCGAGGAATTCATGGAACAATTCGAGAACTCAAAAGATTAGGAGTGTACTGGCCTGACATGCCCAAGAATGTTCACGACCACGTAAGTAATTGTGCAGAATGCCAAGAGACGATCCCAGAAGATCATATGTCTCTACCTTTTTCGACCATAGCACCCAATTGGAGCAAGACATTGGTTAAATTCTTAAAAACAAAAGAGCATGAAGCAGGAGCTAGTTTAGCAAGAAAGCGATCCTTAGAAGAAATGAGCAAGGATTACATACTCATGGGAAGACAACTGTTTAGGCGAGGTAAAGACAACCAACTCAGGTTATGTATGCATGAAGGAGAATATTTACCCATATTACAAATGGCACATGCAGGTGCTGCAGGAGGTCATTTTTCAGCGGAAAGAGCTGTCAAAATGATTCTCTTTGTAGGCTTGTGGTGGCCAACTCTACATATGGATGCTGAAACATATGTACGAAGCTGTGAGACATGTCAGAGAGCTAAATACCCAATTAGGAGAGATGACATGCCATTAAGACCCATGGTCTGTGCGAGAGCATTCACAAAATGGGGTATTGACTTCATAGGACCTATCAATCCACCTACCAAAGGATCACATGCGGAGTACATCATAGTAGCCACTGACTACTTGACCAAATGGGTAGAAGCAAAAGCCACTAGAAATAATGATGTTCAAACTACTGCCAAGTTTCTCTTCGAGCATATTTTCACCCGCTTTGGATTACCCATCGAGATCGTGAGTGATCGGGGAACTCACTTCCTCAATGAAGTAATCGAGTCACTAATGAATGAGTTTTTAGTGATTCATAAGAAATCAGCCCCATACCATCCCCAATCCAATGGACAAGCAGAGAGTTCCAATAAAGTACTGTGTACAATATTGACAAAGATTGTCCATAATGGAAGGTCAGATTGGGACAAACAATTGCATCATGCAATTTGGGCCTTCCGGGTTGCATATAAAACGGCTATTGGAACTACCCCATTCAACTTAGTGTATGGGCAAAATGCAAATTTGCCAATTGACTTTTTAGTACCAACGCTGAAAGTGGCCCAACAATATGAGTGGAATGGACATGAACTATCCCAACAACTAGACCAAATCGAGAAGTTACATGAGACTAGGTTACAAGCAGTGGCAGGAATTTACGCAGCTAAAAGGAGACAAAAAGCATATTATGATGCTCATATAAAAGACAAGGGACTCAAAGAAGGTGACTTAGTCTTGTGTACACCTTAAAACAACACGCCAAGAAGTTACAAAAACGTGGATATGGACCTTTGATCATAAATCGAATCTCAACTGGTGGAGCAGTCAATCTAGCCACCCTAGATGGCGACATTCTTCCCAACTACATCAGCGGATGTAGAGTGAGACGATTCATGGAGCCTTTGACTGATCAAATGCTAGCACGATTAGTAGGTGCCCAAAATAGGAAGAGGGAAGAGGAACGGATTAGAGAGGAAGCTCGACAAGAAGCACTGGAGCGCATTAGGAAACGGAAAGAATGGATTAGACAGCGAGATGAACGCTATCTCCAAGGAGAAGAGCCTATCCCTATGGCTAATTACCAAGTCAATAATCCTGATACAACGAGTGTGTGCAAGACGCAATCTTACATAAACCTAGGGATTGGCAAGACAGAGTACAAGTTGATAGACGCATTGATAGACTCAGGAGCCGGACTTAGTTGCATACGAAATAGAATCGTAAAAGATCTGCCATTGAATGTAAATCCAACAAAAGCCCGATTGATCGGAATTGGAGGTCAAACCCTAGAATGTATTGGAACAACAAATGTATCCCTCCACCTAGGCAATTCCTCCATGGAACAGAGAGTCTTAGTGTGCAAAGACGAGGATCTAATAGAAGACTTAGTCCTAGGACAAGACTGGATCATTGAAAATGAAGTGTGTATCCATCTAGCTCAAGGCTACATTTCAACCAAGATAGGGCACAAGGAAATTTTCAGTTTATTAGGAGAAAAACCTTTACTCACACCCCACGTCATCGAGAGCTCAGAGATCTGCCAGGAAAAGACACTGGAGAATGGTCTGTCTTAATATCTCAGAAACAAACCTAGAAGAAACAGAAAGTTCCGACCATACGAGGTCCATAGAAGAGTTGCACTCACCACATTCAATCGAAAAACAGCCAGCCACTAAGGAAACCAACTATCATGGACCTTTTCAACGAGCCAAAAGATCGCCACATTGGAAAACAACAAGCAGATACTCGTATCACGGACAATGCAATTACAAGTGGGTACGCAAGGATCAGATGCAGAACCAGAAGAAGTCAGCACCCAATCTTAAGAAGAAAGCAAAGATCACAAAGTCAACTACGCCTAAGTCCTCACCACAAGGACTATTGCAGATATGGATCCCCAAACCATTGATTGAAGCTCAAAGATCACGACATCAGATATGGATTCCCAAAAAGGTCACACAAGCAGCTAAACAGGCTATAAGTACTCAGGAAGACGCAATACATCAGACAAGGTGAATGACAAAACCATATAAGATTCACCTAAGAAACTGGAAAAGCAATGCCAATATCACTCGGACACTAGAGGAAGCAAAGAGAACGAATGACGCCGGAAGGATCAAAGAAACAAAACGACCTCTCTTACTGGTCACGAATTGGATCTGGAAGCCCAAACAACGACGTGGAGTGGACGATCGAAGAAACAAAGATTCCCATTGCACTATTGAAGTCTCTAATGCACCTTGAGTATGCATAATAGGGCCACGATACGAGGCCAAGCATTCGGCACATAATGTACATTATAAAACTAGTGGTGCACATTCTCCAAGAGAGATTAGATCTTAGCTTCACTCTGATAGGAATGGACATACTATGTACATAGATAAATGCTTCGGCTATACTAACGATTGTCTTCTTTCAAGAAAAGTTATAAAAAGATGTGGTAAGAGATCTCACTCATGGAATGATGGGGAGACGGAGTGAAAAACGATAATAATCACGCCATTGCATTGAACGGTTGCATGCTTTCCTATGAAGCTAACGCACTTTTCGTTACAAGTGCAGATGGCTTCTGAAGATTCTGAAGCAACAGTACAAGAGGAGGTGCAAGAATTCCCTCCCCAAAGTCTCATCAAAGCAAAAGGACATTGGTTCCGTGAAGATCAACCAACAGGGGATTACCTGTTCCTCGCAACAATCCAAATTATGGATATTGATCACCAGTTTCCAATCATGTCACAAGATTTCCGCATACTCCACACACTCCCAGCCATTGAAGACATCTTGAAGAAAGCGGGCATTCACAAGTACTTTGAATTGCCGATATATAAGCCTGACTTCCAAAGATGCATACAGGTTATGAATACCTTACAGCCAGCGCTTCACGATCCATTGGTCCCAGAGGCTAGAGTAATGGATAAAGTGGGAGAATGGGTGATCATTCAATTCACACATGACTTGATTAAGGAAGCCTTTGAATGGGAAAAGGATGGAACTACAATAGTGAAAGAAGAAAGCCGAGGTGCCAAAACTAGGACATTCACGGATATTAATCGTGTAGACATAGAAGAGGGAGTCAGACTGATCCATCAACATTTTTGCTTCCCGAATATGCACCGATACACGGCGCCACAGAAGATTATTGTCCAATTGCTTTCCTATGACATCAAACAAATCGGAAATCAAATTAATTTGACACCATATGTTCAAGAGAGATTGTTCGAAGCAAAGAAACAATGGAAGAATAAAAAGTTTCTCAATGGTAGTGTGGCCTTGACAATTTTGATCTACCATGCTTTGGGCATGAGAGAACACTTGCAGGAAATGCCGTCTTCAAGTGCTCTTGCGCAGTACGTCAAAGTCGTTACAGTCCCTAAAAAGAAAAAAGGAAGTAAGATGGTGGAATTGGCGGAAACTAGCTCTCAACCCAGAATGAGAGGCACAAAGAGACTCCGAGAAGTCAAGCATGCTGAAGCGGAAGCCCCAATGACAAAGAGAATTCATGTGCTTCCCAAAACTACTATTGAAGGACAGAAGCAAATCACAGAAGAAGACTTGACTAAAGCCCTGGAAGAAACCCATCAATATACAGAAGGGCAAGTCAATTTACCGGTACAAGGTCATCACTATTACCAATCAAAACAAGCAATGGAAACAAAAAGCAAACTCACCAAAGTCCATAGGTATAGGGAAATAGGCTTGGATAACTCTAGTTCTTTATCGGAGGGCCAAGAAGAGCCAAATACTTCGTTATTGGATATCGGTATTCAAAGTGAATCAAAAGATGACGGACAATGGGAGGAATTGAATGAAGTGGACTATAACGAAGAACAAAAAGACCTCAAGCAGGAGGATCACACAACAAAGGTTGCTCAAAGTACCAGGAGCAAGGAAGCAGAAACGGAAGGTCTGCATACTTTAAAACTTAATGAAACTTCCAACATTCAAATCAAGGGGGCCACACCACCTCGAAAAATATCCATGAAGATACCCAAGAAGGAGACGCAGGAAGAGAAAACAGACGATGAGGAACCCTTCACACCCATCAGGGTTGTGGCAGAACCCTCCCCCATGGATGTCACATTTCAAGGGAGTGCCACCAAAACTAATGAAGTGGATAAAGACGACGAAGAACCCAGAGTACAGATACAGGTTCGACAACCACACAACGCAACTATCCATGTCGAACAAGGGAAAGATGTACAAACAGGAGAAACCTCAGATATACCCAAGACATGGTTGAATGTGGATATCGCTCAGCTCAAGCCTGTGGTGCAAGATATAATTAGAACCGCACTGGACACACAACAATTAATTCAGCATGATGCTTACGGTAATTAAGGTGTTCCAACACGCAAAGTACACATTTTTGAATTTCATCGGCATTACGCAAGGCTCAGAGGCACTCATTTTTTATTTATCCACTATTCCCAACCGATTGACACTCATGGCATATTATTCTCGCCTAATGTTTTTGCCATCGACATATATGCAAACTTTTGAAGAAGCATTTTTCACCGGCTTCTTTGAAATCGACTCCGAAATTTTTGTAAAAATGACTTCTAATTTGAATGCACGACTGGTAGCTTATGAAACTAGTTTCTTTGCGGATCATCGGCAAGCGCCAGAGGACGGAGTAAAGTCACAACAATGGAAGGAATTCATGATTTGTCACGCTAATCTGCTAAATCAAAGAGAGCAACAAGCCATACAAACATACACACGTCGCCACAAAAAGCCTGTCCGGGACGACAGAGTTCAGGAGGAGGGACGTGTAGAGGGACAATCAAGTAAAAAGAAAAGAAGAAGAAAATCAAAGTCTAGAACGGCTCAATAGAGATAAGGATAAAAAGAACAAGTCCCTACAAGAAGCCCCGCAGGGGCGCATCACCCATCTCTACACAGAGCCCCACATGGGCACACACACCAAGGAAAAGCATGCAGCCGGAAGGAAGAGGAACCAGGGCCAACAAGTATCGATGAAGAAGTGCAAGAAAGGATCAGGTGGTTCCGTGGCCATATGAGGGTGCTTCAACCTCTTGAGTAACAGAGGATTCTGATCAAGGCTTACGAGCTACATCCTCATATGTGCACTGATGGCGTGCGTGGCAAATCGAATTAACAGGCCTTGAGTAATACAATAAGGTTTGATGAGTGCAACCAGGACAGATCAGAGCGCCACTAAAATGTAATGCAAGATCAAGAATCAAGCAGAATTGACCAAAGGATGCGTGTGCTGATCGAGACAAACAAGAAGTAAAGCCTGTCAAGGGACGACAGAGACAAAGAGGGGGAGAGTGTTGCAGAGTAAAGGAGCATAAGAGGAGAGCCCCAAAATTTTCAAAATGATGGGCATATTTTTTCTTCTTCGAGGTCTTCAAGAATTCCCTCAAGCCATGTAAATGCACTAGAGGAGTCCTCTAGTTGCATAATCCCAATTTGTTGTAAAATATCCCTTGTAAATTAGTAGGAAATTCACTTTTCTAGTAATAAAGTGCCGGTCTCTTGTGTGAAAGAACCAAACTTAGGGCACATGTATATAAGTCACTTTGTGACTCTTTGTAGAGACTTTTTGCCATTGTGAAGAAGGAGCACTCCTGAATTTTCGAATTTGCCTCTTCCTTGCTGATTTTGATCCTCTTTTTGGTCTTGTATGTGTGGGTGTTGCTTGAAATGTGTGTGTAGGACTGTTGTCTACCCCTTCCCATTGATTTTGAGCTGCTGTAGTATGTGTGCGAACTAGTAGGAGTTGTGGCGTGAGTGTGGGTGCTTCCCGCCATTCACCATTTTGGCCATAACTTGAAGGAGAGTTATCAGAATCGAGTGAAACCACTTCCAGTAGATGCGTCTCGTCGAGAGCTTTAAAACGAGTACCCTATTGCCTATATTCGGAGTTCGGAGCTGGGAGAAATCCTTGAATTTCTGAAAATTGCTGTATGAGGTATCACGGCAAATACTTTCAGCATTTCAGTGAGTGTGAGAGGTGGATTAGTCTTTTCTCATGCATGCAAGCTGAGCCACTTCATTTTCCATCACGTGTGCACACGTCTTCATACACTTGGTTAGGTCGTTCGATCGGATTGACATTTAAATGTGTGTTAATTTCCCACTATACGCACTTGTGTGGCAATTGAGGTACAGTCTCATTGGCACAAGTCCTTGAGTCTTCTTGGCTCAGGTACACAGGATGATATCGATTGAATATTAAGTTAAATATTATGATATGGATTGATATAGTGGTGATTATGTGGACTTCAAAAGTTAATATGTGCAATGATATTATATGGATTTTAATTCAAATGTTATGATGTAGATGATGTCGAATGATTTTTAATTTAGAAATTAAGATGTGTACTTATATTATGTGGATTTTGATGCAAATCTTATGATGTGGAGTGTCGTGATGATATCATATGATGAATGATCAAGCATTATTATATTATTTGACAGATTGCAGTTTTAAAAGTAGAAAAATGAATAATCAACCTGATCATGTTAGATCTCAAAGAATTTTAGATGATAAAAATAAAATGTAAATTCTTTTCTATCTAAAATATTTTCAATAAAAAATATTTTCATTCTAAAAGATTTTTAATCTAAAAAGTTTTTGATCTAAAATGTTTTCAATCTAAAATGTTTTCAATCCAAAATGTTTTCAATCTAAAACCTTTTCAATCTAAAACCTTTTCAATCTAAAATATTTTTGATCGAAAACCTTTTCGATCAAAAATATTTTCAATAAAAAAGTTTTTAATCAAAAGCGCCTTTGATCGAAAAATCTTTAAATTTTGGTGCAAAAACTATTCAGATTTGTCTGAATAAGCTGATGTGGCACTGAATAATTAGGTTGAATATGAAAGGGGTCATCAAAAAATTCCATACTTATTGATGAATAATTGGACTTCATCAGTAGAAATCAATTGTTGCTTCAAATCCTTGATCTTTGTCAGAAAACTGTCTATAGAATCACCTTCATTCATGTGCTCACTCTCCAACTATTTTCGGAGGTAAGCAACACAAGCCTCATTCCTAGCCTAGTAGAATGTGGTAAGTGCATCCAAAGCATCCTTAGCTATTCTGCAAGAGCGAATGTGAGGAATAATGGCATGTTTGACAGACAAAGCTATCAATGCATGTGCATGAGCATCTCTGCCATCCAAACAAATTTGCTATGTAGTAGGTGCAGCAAAAACAATAGCACGAACAGGAATCTCCAAAATACCACCATCTTCGACACCATCTGCATCAGCTTCAATACCTGTATTTGTAGCACGTATATTTGCAGTACATGTATTTGCAGTACCTCTATTCGTAAGTGGAATAGGATGACTTTCAACACCCTGCACAATATTCCATAGTCCTTTTGCGACCAATACATGATGCATCATATAAGCCCACAATGGATAATTCATACCCATTCAACTTATCCTCAACAGCCAACATACAAAATACATCATTGCTTTCAGCCATTGCCACTGACTAAAATACCCTGATGCAGGAAAATGATTGTATCTGAAAAAGTTGAATAGAATTACCTTGACGAGTTCTGCTAAACTTGTATGCTTATATTGGCAAACCAAAAGTGGTATATATCTTTGGTACAAAAAGATGAAATAGATTGCACAAGCATTGCGATATTTCAGAGGTCAAAACGAGCTCAGATCACAATTTTAGCACCCCAAAGCGAAGCAATTTTGATCTCTGAAACACCCTGAGTATGCTCACCAATTTTTTTGCGATTCTGAGACTGCAACCGGAGAGCATATATAGGTTCCGATTTGCCAATACAAGCACCTCGAAGTGCACTACAAATTTACTAGAGCTCGATAGGGTGTTTCTACTCGAGTTTTTGAGATAAAGTTAATATTTTGCATCAGGGTATTTAGTCCATCTTTTGGAAATGAGGAACACTGTATTTTGCCCAGAATACAGCCTTCATATACATGTTTACCAGGTGCCTCAAGTTTGGGCAAAGAGGACACCATTTCAGATTTCTACAGGCATAGCTGTGAAGAGATGGATAGGTATGTGCTTGAAGATGAAGAGGTGTTGCAAAATCCTTGATCTACACCAGCCAAATGAACTCCAGGAGTATATGGTGGGCCCTTTTAGCTTGCCAATGGATGTATTAGACACCCTATGTACCTTGGAAGATCACTCTCAAAAAGATAGATCAAAACAGATAAGTTGGAGTTAGCTCAGAGGTAAAAACTTGCTATTCTTGGTTCATACACCTGTCCAGTGTTTTACATAATTCTCTAAACACAGCAGCAATTAGCTTAATTCCTCTTGGGGAAGTCTAGGTAACTTAAAGAGCTAACTTTCAAGAGTAATCTCATAAAAAATAATGAACCACACACTGAGAATGAGTTTTAACAAGTGATGACATCATCCCGATTTTCACGGGCTGCTACAGTTTGAGACCAGTGAGCAGACAAATCAACATAACTCAAAATGTAGGAACTCAATGATTATGAAAATTTGTATGGTTATACTAGACAGTACGCTGAACTCTGACAAGATGAGTGAAAAAGTCGGGTACCTGACAGAGAAGTGACGATGAACAGACCCTGTTGACTTCAAATGAACATAACTGAAGATTGCAACATCCAAATGACATGAAAATTTGTGAGCATATAGTAGACTTATAGAGCTAACTTTACCAACTTAAAGCACTGAAAATGATGCACCAAGCTCAGAGAAAACATCTTTGCAAGTTGACTGAGAAAACTGAGAGTAATGGCAGTGAGTAGTACACTTCACAAGAACATGGAAAGATGAACTCAAATAATCATGAAAATGAAAGTATATTGCTTGTACAATACAATGACTACTGATACATATGTGTGCCTTGTAATCACACCTTGATATGGCATAAAGCTCAGCTCTTGGAGGTCTTCAGATAGGTCTCTCTAACCACGACTAAAACTGCCATCTATTTATAGTTGAGTTTGGGAGGCTAACTTCCCTCAATCACTCTCCAATCAATCAATGATTGATTTGATTCTCTACCTACCACAAATCATGAATTCGTGGCTCCTCTTTCCCTTTTTGATCATGTGGACTCAACCACTTAAGATTCTCTTACTTTTACATTAAGTAAACTCTTCAAAAAATTACAAGAGGTAGTTCACAAGTGAACTTTACATAGTCTTCATTTTGAAGCTTCTTTTATGACTTTGTGGGACTCAAGCCAATACTTAGGCTTGTCATAGACTTGCTCCAACAGCTCCCTCTCAAGCCAAGTATGCTTGAGGTCTTCAATCTTCCAAGATTACCTGCAAACCAATCATAGCCTTGAATTTGCAAAGCTTTGTACCATCCAATGCTTTGGTTAGAATATCTGCACATTGTTGATGAGTGGACACATATGATATTTGAATCTCTTTGCTTAGAACCTTTTCTCGTACATAGTGATAATGAACTTCATTATGTTTAGTCCTTGCATGAAAAATAGGATTAGCAGCCAAATGAATAGAACTCATATTGTCACCAAAAATAGTTGGAGTTCCAAACTCCAATCCAAGATCTTTGAATAATGTCTTCATCCACATAGCTTCTTGTGTAGCTATGGCAAGACCTCTATATTCAGCTTCAGTAGAAGAGAGAGCAACTGTGGGTTGCTTCTTGGATGACCATGAAATAAGCTTTGAACCTGCAAAGGTAAGATAACCTGAAGTGCTCCTTCTATCTTCCTTGGAGCCAGCCCAATCTGCATCAGAAAATAGCTTCAAACCTAAATCAGATACATAAGGATAATAAAGTCCTTCATTTATGGTTCCTTTGAGATACTTGAGAATCCTTTTGGCAGCATCCATATGTGGTTTCCTTGGTGTGTGCATAAATTGACTTAGCACACTCACACTGTAACATATATCTACTCTTGTCAATGTGGCATAATTGAGACTACCCACTAGACTTTGATATGATGTGATGTCATCTATGAGTTCACCTTCATGTGAGCTCAATTTGTGATTGACCTCCATTGGAGTACTTGCAATCTTACAATCTTGCATCTTGAATTTTGCCAACATGTCCTTAATGTACTTTCTTTGAGTGAGAAACAAACCATGATCTTTGTAGACAACTTCCAAACGTAGGAACTAGGTAAGTGAACCCAAATCACTTATCTTGAACTCTTCTCTCATCTGATCTTTGATCTTCTTCATACCATCTGCATCATTTCCTGTCAATATAATATCATCTACATATACACATAGGTAGATGACCTCGAAATTACTCTTTTTAATAAAGAGTGAAGGATCTGCCTTGCTTGGTTGAAAGCCTTTGTCCTGCAAGAATGAAACAAGCCTGAAATTCCAAGCTCTTGGAGCTTGCTTGAGACCATACAGTGCTTTGTTAAGTTTACACACATAATCAGGATAAACTTGATTCTCAAAACCAGGTGGTTGTGCCATATATACCTCTTCTGTTATCCAACCATTCAAGAATGCATTCTTTACATCTAGTTGAAGTATCTTCCAATTCTTGGAAGAGGCAATACTAAGCAAAACCCTAATAGTAGGCATCTTTGCCACAGGAGAGAAGGTCTCCTCATAATCAATTCCCTAAGTTTGTGCAAAGCCTTTTGCTACAAGCCTTGCCTTATACCTATTAATGGAACCATCAGAATTCTTCTTGAGTTTATAGACCCATCTTGAGCCTATTACCTTCATGGATGAAGTCTTGGGCACCAAATCCCAAGTGTTGTTTTCCTCAAGTGCTTCGATCTCTTCCTTCATTGCATGCTTCCATTCTGTTT
Source organism: Ceratopteris richardii (assembly GCA_020310875.1). Lineage (NCBI taxonomy): Eukaryota > Viridiplantae > Streptophyta > Polypodiopsida > Polypodiales > Pteridaceae > Ceratopteris > Ceratopteris richardii. Next base: position 114,518,140 of record CM035413.1, read on the forward strand.
TTGCTTTGGCCTCTTCAAATGATGATGGCTCCTCTTGGTTTATGTCCTGTGCTATGTAGATAGAATGTTTAGTTACTAATGAGGTGTCAAACCCATACCTTTCTGGTTTTTTCTTTTCCCTCATAGATCTTCTTAGGCCATGATGTGATGATTCTGCCTCATGTCCAAGTTCCTGCAATTTTGCTTTACCTTTAGACTTCCATGCTTTGATCTTTTCCATGTGAGATTCTTCATCATCCTCTGAGGTGTCTTGTTCTTCAATCTTCGGTTGTTCTCTACCAAGCTTTGGAAAATCTTCTTCAAGATCATATGGTAAATTGATCTTCCTGCATGAATCTTCATACCATGAATTGTTCTCATCAAAAACTACATCTCTGCTTACCAAGAATCCTTTGTTGGTAGGGTTGTATAACCTGTAGCCCTTTTGATTGTTGTCATATCCAATAAATACACACATTTCTGCCTTTGGATCCATCTTGCCTCTAACCTCTGAAGGAACATGAGCAAAAGCAATACATCCAAAAATTTTACAATGATCTAAGCTTGGTCTTCTTCCATTCCAAGCCTCATATGGAGTCATCCCATCAAGGGATTTTGAAGGCAACCTGTTAATCAAGTAAGTGGCTGTAGATACAGCCTCAGCCCATAAATAATTAGGTAAATGCTTTTCATTTAACATAGACCTTGCAGCTTCAACAATTGTCCTATTCCTCCTTTCTGCCACTCCATTTTTCTCAGGAGTGTACCTTGTAGTTACCTCTCTTTTGATTCCTCTTTCTTGAAGAAAAGAATCAAACTCATGGGAGAAGTATTCTCCCCCTCCATCTGACCTTAGCCTTTTTAGTGATTTACCTTTTTGGTTCTCCACAAGAGCCAAATATCTTTTGAAACATGAAAAAACTTCATCTTTGTGTTTCATAAAGAATAGGATAGTCCATCTGCTGCAATCATCAATAAAGGAAACATAATACCTTGATCCAGATATTGAAGCTTCCTTGCTAGGTCCCCATACATCTGTATGAACCAACTCCAAGAGATCTCCATGCATATAACGTTTCTTCATGAATGGTAACCTGTGAGACTTTCCAACCTGAATCTATGTAGAAAACATGCTCATCAGATTTACCTTGTGGCATAGCCATGTTCATGATCAATAATGAATCCTCTTTGTTTGAGTCTTCTGTGTAGTTATTGTAGTCTCTCCTTCCTTTGTAGCCTCCTTGATAGTTTGAATGATTGTAGTTGTTGTAGTTGCCATGATAATTGTTGAACCTTCCTTTTGAGTAGCCATAACTTCCTCTATTGTATCTCCTGCCTCTTTGATTCCTGGAATTTCTAAAGCAATTTTCAGTTGTATGATTAGTTAATCCACAAATAGAACATGAGTTGGAGTCTTGGGATCTCCCCCTGCCTTGTCTACCTCCTCTTCCTCTACCTCTGCCATGTCTTCCTCTACCTGCATAGTTAGCTTGATATGTACATGCTTCATCATCCACTTTCTTTGCCTTTCCTTTGTTATCTTTAGACTTGCTTTTATCCGTGTATAAAGCTGAAGATTGATTACCTTTAGAGCTTTCTCCATTTTTGATAAGCTTTGCCTCTTGAGGAAGTAGTTGTCCAATGAGTGTGTTGAAATCAGGTACATGCATGTCCATGTACAAATCCATAGATGTGGTGAATGCTTCCCACTTGTCATCTGCCTTCAAGCCATTGATGACCTGCCTTACAATTTGCTCTTCATCTATTACCTCTCCAATGCTTCCCAATTGATCCACTATGTCCTTGAGCTTTGTGACAAAATCAGTCACATTTTGTTTGGGAGCCTTCTTGAGAGTTGTGAAATCTAGCCATAGTTGATGCTTCCTAGCTTTAGTACTTGAAGAAAAGAAAGCTTCAAGTGCATCCCACACTTCCTGAGATGTCTTACAACTTCTAATGTGAGGCAACAAAAAATCTGAGATAGAGTTGAGGAGATAAGACCTTGCAAGTGCATCCTTGGAGCACCATGTGCTCAATCTTTCTTGCTCTTCTTGTGTTGGTTGACTTTTGTTCCTGAAACTTGGCATAACTTCATCTCCAGCCACATAACCATATAAACTTCTACCTTGGAGATAGGCTTCCATTCTTAATGACCAAGCTGAGTAGTTACCTCTATCTAATTTGTCAATTGATGAAGGAAATCCATCTGCCATGTTGTCCAACCTTGCTCTGATACCACTGTGAAGAGATGGATAGGTATGTGCTTGAAGATGAAGAGGTGTTGCAAAATCCTTGATCTACACCAGCCAAATGAACTCTAGGAGTATATGGTGGGCCTTTTTAACTTGCCAATGGATGTATTAGACACCCTATGTACCTTCGAAGATCACTCTCAAAAAGATAGATCAAAACAGATAAGTTGGAGTTAGCTCAGAGGTAAAAACTTGCTATTCTTGGTTCATACACCTGTCCAGTGTTTTACATAATTCTCTAAGCACAGCAGCAATTAGCTTAATTCCTCTTGGGGAAGTCTAGGTAACTTAAAGAGCTAACTTTCAAGAGTAATCTCATAAAAAATAATGAACCACACACTGAGAATGAGTTTTAACAAGTGATGACATCATCCCGATTTTCACGGGCTGCTACAGTTTGAGACCAGTGAGCAGACAAATCAACATAACTCAAAATGTAGGAATCCAATGATTATGAAACTTTGTATGGTTATACTAGACAGTAAGCTAAATCCAAAAAGCTTTAAATAACTGAATTTGGATAAGTAACCATTGAGAAACACCTCTGACAAGATGAGTGAAAAAGTCGGGTACCTGACAGAGAAGTGAAGATGAACAGACCCTATTGACTTCAAATGAACATAACTGAAGATTGCAACATCCAAATGACATGAAAATTTGTGAGCATATAGTAGACTTATAGAGCTAACTGTACCAAGTTAAATCATTGAAAATGATGCACCAAGCTCAGAGAAAACATCTCTGCAAGTTGACTGAGAAAACTGAGAGTAATGGCAGTGAGTAGTACACTTCACAAGAACATGGAAAGATGAACTCAAATAATCATGAAAATGAAAGTATATTGCTTGTACAATACAATGACTTACTGATACATATGTGTGCCTTGTAATCACACCTTGATATGGCATAAAGCTCAGCTCTTGGAGGTCTTCACATAGGTCTCTCTAACCACGACTAAAACTGCCATCTATTTATAGTTGAGTTTGGGAGGCTAACTTCCCTCAATCACTCTCCAATCAATCAATGATTGATTTGATTCTCTACCTACCACAAATCACGAATTCGTGGCTCCTCTTTCCCTTTTTGATCATGTGGACTCAACCACTTAAGATTCTCTTACTTTTACATTAAGTAAACTCTTCAAAAAATTACAAGAGGTAGTTCACAAGTGAACTTTACATAGTCTTCATTTTGAAGCTTCTTTTATGACTTTGTGGGACTCAAGCCAATACTTAGGCTTGTCATAGACTTGCTCCAACAATAGCAAACTAGTAAAATTCAGATGACGAAAGCGTGCATGCCAAAGCTTTGCATCTGACATAGCCTGAGAATCATGTACTGCACATGCCGAATCATTTACAGATCTTTCATAGTCTATGAGCTTATATAGCCCACGACATAAAATGCCAGAAGCAATAATAACATTGCCATTTCATAGATCATGAACTGTACATGTGTCATCAATAAATTTCACAACCAAGCCAATCTTGGCTAATGCAGAGACTGATAACAGATTCTTCTTGATCCCTGGTACAAATAAGCATCTGACAAACTGAAAGAACTACCATCAGAAGTAGTCAGAATGATCTTACCAACTCCCATGATAGGATAAGAGGAGTTGTTGGTGCATATGATAGTATTCCCTATAGGGGCAGGCTTGAGTGAAGAGAAGAAACTGCACTGCGAGGTAATTTGTTTGGTCGCCCCACTATCAAAGTACCAAACATTTGAGTCTACTGTAGACATGCACTACTAATGAGAAGATGGGTCAAAACTGTAAACAGTAGTAAACGCCCATTCTTCATCCTACACAAGGTTAGCAGACTCTGTTTTTGGAGTAGAGGCCTCTGCAACAACCATTCCAGCCTCTTTTTTCTTTGCCTCCTTTGCAGCCAGTTTAGGACAGTTCTTTATGATATGATCATTTCCTTTACAGTACTTGCAAAACAATTTCTGCTTTTCTGATCTCTTCTCATCTTTGTCTTCCTTCTTCGAATGTGCAGAATTAGCAAATTTCTGCTTACTAGTTGAAGAGCTCCATTTTCCTTTGCCCTTCTAACTAGCCAGGAAAGCTTGATCTGCAACACGCATAATGGATCTGTTCTGCCTCAATTGATCTTCCTACAACAAAACAGAGATTAACTCCTTAAATGACAAGGCATTTGGATTACCTTTCATCATCAACCAAAGAGTAGAAGCAAAACTCTAATATGAATCAGGAAGACCATTCAGAACAGTCTACACAAGTGAGCTATCTGGTATAACATCATTAGCAAAAATCAAATGTTCCTTCATATATTTGTTAGAAAACTGTCCATAGCATAACCTTCATTCATGTGCTCACTCTCCAATTGTTTTCAGAGGTAAGCAACATGAGCCTCATTCCTAGCTTGGTACAATGTGGTAAGTGTATTCCAAGCATCCTGAGCTGTTCTACAAGAGCGAATGTGAGGAATAATGGCACGTTTGACAGAAAAAGCTATCAATGCATGTGCTTGGGCATTTGTGCCATCCCAACGAATTTGTTCTACAGTAGATACAACAAAAATTGCAATACAAACAAGAATATGCAGAATATCATCATCTTCGACACCTTTTGCATCAGCTTCCGTACCTATAGTTGTCACAGTTGCAGGTGTGATAGGATGCAACTTATCGTCAACATCCAACATACGGAATACATCACTGCTTTTAGCCATGGCGGGTGACTAAAATACCTTGATGCAGAAAATTGACTATCTCAAAAAGTTGAACAGAACTGCCCAAACAAACTCTACTAAACTTGTGGCAGACTTTGAGATGCTTATACTACTGAACTGAAATTGCTATATACCTTTGGCACAAAAAGATGAAATAGGCCGCACAAGCACTACAATAGTGCATTCAGAGGCCGAAACGAGCTTAGATTGCAATTTCGGCATCATAGAGGGAAGCAAATTTGATTTTTGAAACACCTTGAGTATGCTCACCAAATTTTGTGCAAATCTGAGACTGCAACCGGAGAGGTGTAGACGAAGCCCTAGATGAAGTGGCGACTTGCTCTGATACCAATTGTTGGAGTTAGACGTCTATGGAAGCATGTGAACAACACAAGGAAGAAGAAGAAGCTTGGAGCACAACACACAAGACTGAATGTATTACCGCTAGAATGTACAAAGATAAGTAGCCTGTTAGGGCAATATGTGTATATACAAGCCGGGGGAAAAATACCTCCTAAAGAGGGAAAAAAGTGCCCCGGCGGTCCTAGTGTGTTCACACACATCACTACCTAAATATATCAACATTCTACTCTCTCTATAGAGCCTCAAATTGGATGCGTGGGCACTCATTGAAAGCTATTAGTGTCTAGTTTATGTATATGAAATTTTAAAGCATTTGATTCAGTAGATTGGGAGAAATTGTTGTTTTTCTAACTTGGGATCTATCTCTATGCATTCCTAAAAAGTAGGATGTACCATTGTTGAGTGTCAGGTTCATTCCAAGAGCATATTTTGCTTGTTTCTTGTACTCTTATGCATTATATACACCCAACCCTATGTGTATTACTCCTCTAAAAGGACTTTTTCCAATTGTAATCATGTTGGATACTATGAGCATTTGAAGTTGATTGTCTCATCCAAATATAGTAAGTTTTTTAAGTTAGCCAATGCTCAAACCTATTTATCTTGTATTGAATCTTTTTCCTTGATGCTCCAAAGTACATAATGAATTTCATTGCACTTATCGCATGCCTATAAGGTCTATTTTAGTCTCCATAAGTTCAAGGTCTGGTCTTGTGTCGGTTACCTGGACCAAACTTCTTTGCTTGGCAACTCATTTTTCTACCTCCTACAAGCTTCTCCAAGTTCTTTCAGTTGTATCAGAGCTAGATCAAGATGGGTGATGGCTTTCCCTCAATGATTGAGAAGCTTGATTGACACAACTATGCAGCTCGACAAATCTAAATGAAGGCCTATTTGCAAGTAGAAATCTTTATGGAATTATAGTAGGTGATGAAGATATGCCTATTCCAAGATCCAAAGGAGGAACTACACAACAGGAGATAGATAAGCTCACACTTTGGTGTGCAAGGGATGCTCAAGCAAGGTTGCACATACTAAAATCTATCTCTAACTTTATATTACCACATATTAGAGGATGCAAGACATCTCAAGAGACTCAGGATGACCTAGAGACTTTCTTTTATGCTAGTACCAAAGCAAGAAAGAATCATCATTGGAACCTGATCAACCAAATGAAGAAGACACCTAAGGAAACCATCATAGAGTTTGTTACCAAGGTCAAGGAGGCTGTGGATTAGTTAGCATCCATTGGAGAATTGATTGAAGAAGAGGCTATCATGAGGCAAATTCTGAATGGGATTAAGAAGTGATAAGCAATGGAAAGCTTTCACCACAATTATGATCTCATCATGGATATGCAAACTCCAGACTTCAACATCTTTCTTGGAGAACTCGTCAATCAAGAGGCAAACAACAACATAAAGGAAGGTAACTCCTATCATGGTAATTCAACTAGTGCTCTATATGTAGATAAGAAGGACAAGAAGTTGAAAGGCAAGAAGATGAAGAAGAGACTTCCCAAGCCAACTTCGCAAGCAAGAGCAAGTGGAAAGGGAAGAAGAAAGGAAAAAAGCATGACAAAGCCAAAGGTCAAAATGTTCAACCTTGTGGCATCCATGATAAGACCAACCACACCACTCAGAATTGGTGGTTCAATGGAAAGACCTAGAAAGGAAGTGGAAGAGGTGGATATGGCAGCAATAGAGACAGAGGTGGACACAACTTCAACAATAACAATAGAGGCCGTAATAGAAGAGAGTACAACAATTATTCTGAAGATCAAGCACATGAAGATGCATTGCTTCTAATGAATCTAAGCAACAAAGAACTTAAAGAAGATGATCATTTGTTCTACATAGATTTCCGATGTTAAAATAATGTTGCAGGAAACATTGCTCTTCTATTTGATTTGGAAACTCCAAAGCATAGATATGAAGTTCAAATAGGGGATGACACAAAGCACAATGTGGAGAAGATTGGTAATGTCAAATAAAGTTCTCTATGTACCCACTATCACTAAAACCTAATAAGTGTAGACCAAATAGTTGAATAAGGCTTGCAAGTTACATTCACTCAACATGGAGCTTTTGTGGAAGATGTTGAGATATCAAGCTCAACATGTGATGATCTAGGATGGCATGTATCAGTTTTTTGTTTCTCTGACATGTATAGTGGTCACATCGATATACGTCACGGATACTTCATTGATCTTTATTAGATTTATCTACCAAGAGTGATGGCACATTTGTTCCTTGCGAGCTCACTCATTCACAAACATTAAGTTTCTCCTTATGTACTGATCTTTATATATTGCACTTGTTGTATTCTTGTTTTTAGGTCATTCTTGTACATTCCTTTCTATGTAATAGAAGAAGAAGAAGAAGAAGAAGAAGAAGAAGAAGAAGAAGATCATTCTTCCTTGCCTCAATTTGAGTGTGTGCTTCTCTTTGTGGAGGAGGCCGACGGTGAAGGTAGAAGACTTCAAAATATTTTCGAGAGTTATCCCTTTAGGATCACTTGTTTTTGTTAGATCAAAGTTTCGGAGCCATCTCGACCTCTGTTTCGAGCCCGCAATGTGGGGCCCAGAGAAAAACCAAGTTAGTTTCCGAAACTGTAACTTGCGTCATGTTCAGCAACACTCAGACATTCTAGATCTAGAATTTCAAGTGATTCTATGTATTGTTGATACATGAAGCTGTGTTTTTTCTGAGATCGAACTATCACGTCATAGTGTGACAATGTTCAAGCAGAAGTGCTGCTTGTAGTGTTTTGCAATGTTGAGAATAGCTACAGAAATGGCAAACACAGATGGAATGAGTCAGCTTATGAGTGATAAGCTGGAAAAGAACAACTTCCATGCTTGGAGAATCAGAATCATGAATTTCCTGATGGGGAAAAGGCTACTAGAAGTACATCAAAGGAGAGAACGAAAATGCTCCACAGTTACCAGAGAGGAATCGGACTGCAGACCACTTAAGAGTGTATGAAGAATGGAATCAAGGAGCATGAAAGGTAATGTATTGGCTATGTGTTAGCATATAGGAGAGCATCATTGGGCACATACAGGATGCCAAGACTCCGAAAGAGGCTTGGAACAGTTTTGTCACTTTGTATGAGATCAATACAAAGGCATGGAAATTGCAACTCAAGAACGAGCTGCATACTTTGGAGAAAAAGAGCATGCCGATAAGTGATTACACCCTCAAAATCAAAAGCATATGTGAGTCAATTGCATATATTGGTGTGAATGTAGATGATGATGATAAGGTGGAAGTGTACCTTCATGGTCTAGGAGCTACATATAAGCAGTTCAGAACTTCCATACAGACCAGGTAAAATATTCTGAATTTTGTTGATCTAGTATCCATGTTGATTATTGAAGAAAAGAACCTTGGTGAGGACTCAAACTCCCAAGAAAAATCTAGTTCAGAGAAGGTATTCTACTCTGGCAGAGGAAGAGGCAGAGGTACACTACAACATATCGAGGGTATACCGAGGTTGCTACCGAGGCAAATGAAGGGGCGTGAAATCTTCGCGATGTCGGTGTTACAGTCGGTATATGCGTCGGAAAGAAAGCGCCGGTATGGCACCGGTATGGTCGTCGATATAACCGTCGGATATACCGAATCTTATACCGACGTCCCCGCTGGGTGTACCGGTGCATATACCGACGACCATACTGGACGTACCGACGTGTATACCGACGACCATACCTGCACAAATTTTTTTGGGCAGAGTGTGTTGTCTTTTGCTACAGCATGATGTTGTTTAGCAAAAGACAATACACTCTGCCAAACTGAGTTCATGTGTTATGTACTCTAATGGCAACCAAAACATAGACTTATATGAACAAAAATGAACAATGATTCATGTACAGAAAGTCGTATATTCCATAAATGACACTTACATATAGGAATCGAATACAAAATTATGGTACATCATTGCCACATAGGAGTGTAATACAAAATTGTGGCAATGTGACAAAACACTTCCATATAGGAATCGAATACAAAATTATGGTTCATGATTGTCGTATGCGAGTGTGATACAAAATTGTGGCATTGATCAAAATATTTACACCTACAATCCTGCAACAAAACATATGTATAAAATAAAACCAATTAACATGACATTTATAAACAACAACTAGAAACACGAAACCAAGATATAACTTTACCTAATCAAGAATATTCTCCCATGAGACGATTGCACCGCGCCCCTCTAAGTCTTGTAACACTGGAGTCAATCCATGTCGATATCCATACGATTCTCTGCTCGCGTTGGAGGACGACCCACTGCCAACTCCTATAGTAAATATGCAAAATCTTAGATGAATATACATAATATACTTAACACAAACAACTTCAATAATTAACATCATACTTAAAAATTGGTAGCGCATACTGTCGTATCCGCCGCTACCTAAATGCGACGTTCCAACCGTATCTAACCGAGTGGCCGCCGCATCTCTTTGTTGTCGATACCGATCAGGAGTATGTTGATGCTCATCCTGAATCGATTCCCATTCTTCGGCGTCTAGCCATACAGGCTTTGGTAAGCTTGCTTTGAAAGCATCGCGAGCTTCCGATCATCGATGCGACATCACCTCGCGTGCTGTATGTTGTATCCAATCGGAACTCACAACAGGATTGCCAGGTGCTGGCTGGTACTCTTCATATATGCATTGTGTGATATGATTTTTAGAGTCTCTATCCTGTTCGGTCCATTTTAACATTACTGAATGACCGAATTCGATCGAGCAGAGTTTTCGTATACGTTGTCGCATTGACTTCCCCACCACATCCATAACGGGAGCTCCATTACCGATATGATATATCTTTGATTCGTCGTGATCGTGTGCACCCCATGGTGTACGTGGAGATCCCATCTGATGCAATATGAAGATCTCATCTCATCCAATGTATATATATGCATGCTTAAGCTTGTATACATATACATTCATGTATACATATGCTTGTATACATATGCATTCACGTATACATATGCTTGTATACATATGCATTCCCGTATACATATGCTTGTATATGTATACATGCATACATATACATATACATATGCTTCCTTGTATATGCTTGTATGCATATGCTTGCTTGTATACATACATGTACATATTCTTGCTTGCTTACATATGCATGCTTGTATACATATGGATGCATGTATGCATATGCTTACTTGCTTACATATGCATGCTTGCTTACATATGCATGCTTGTATACATATGCTTGCTTACATATGCATGCATGTATACATATGCATGCATGCATGTATACATATGCATGCATGCTTGTATACATATGCATGCTTGCTTACATATGCATGCTTGCTTACATATGCTTGCTTGCTTACATATGCATGCATGCTTGTATACATATGCATGCATGCTTGTATACATATGCATGCATGCTTGTATACATATGCATGCACGCTTGTATAAATATGCATGCTTGCTTACATATGCATGCATGCTTGTATACATATGCATGCATGCTTGTATACATATGCATGCTTACTTGCATGTATACATATGCATATCCCGCATGCATGCATGTATGCATATCCCTCATGCATTCATACATGCATATGCATACATGAATGCATATGCATACATGCATGCATACATACATGTATGTATGTATGCATGCATGTATGCATATGCATTCATGTATTCATATGCATGTATGCATATGCATATGCATGCATGCATGTATGCATATGCATATGCATGCATGCATGTATGCATATGCATATGCATGCATGCATGTATGCATATGCATATGCATGTGCATATATGCATGTATGCATGTGTATGTATGCATATGCATATGCATTCATGCATGTATGTATGCATATGCATTCATGCATGTATGCATGCATGCATGCATGCATGTATGCATATGCATGCATGCATGTATTCATATGCATTCATGCATGCACATGCATGTATGCATATGCATGCATGCATGTATGCATATGCATTCATGCATGTATGCATGTGTATGTATGCATATGCATATGCATTCATGCATGTATGTATGCATATGCATGTATGCATGTATGCATGCATGCATGCATGTATGCATGCATGCATGCATGTATGCATGCATTCATGCATGTATGCATATACATGCATGCATGTATGCATGTATACATGCATGCGTGCATGCATGTATGCATATGCATTCATGCATGTATGCATATGCATGCATGTATGCATGTATGCATGTATGCATATATGCATGTGCATTCATGCATGTATGCATGTGTATGCATGCATGTATGCATATGCATTCATGTATGCATATGCATGTGTATGCATGCATGTATGCATATGCATGCATGTATGCATATGCATGCATGCATGTATGCATATGCATGCATGCACATGCATGTGCATGCATGCATGTATGCATATGCATGCCTGCACATGCATGTGCATGCATGCATATGCATACATGCATGCATGCATATGCATACATGCATACATGCATATGCATACATGCATATGCATGCATGCATGTATGCATATGCATTCATGCATGTATGCATGTGCATTCATGCATGTATGCATATGCATGTATGCATGTATGCATATGCATGTATGCATATGGATGCATGTATGCATATGCATGCATGCATGTATGCATATGCATGCATGCATGCATGCATGTATGCATGTATGCATGTATGTATGCATGTATGCATATGCATGCATGTATGCATATGCATGCATGTATGCATGTATGCATGTGCATTCATGCATGTATGCATGTGCATTCATGCATGTATGCATGTGTATGCAGGCATGTATGCATATGCATTCATGTATGCATATGCATTCATGTATGCATATGCATGTATGCATGTATGCATATGCATGCATGCACATGCATGTATGCATATGCATGCATGCATGTATGCATATGCATGCATGCATGTATGCATGTATGCATGTGCATTCATGCATGTATGCATATGCATGCATGTATGCATATGCATGTATGCATATGCATGTATGCATGTGCATTCATGCATGTATGCATGTGCATTCATGCATGTATGCATATGCATGCATGTATGCATATGCATGCATGTATGCATGTATGCATGCATGCATGCATGCATGTATGCATGGATGTATGCATATGCATGCATGTATGCATGTATGCATATGCATACATGCATGCATGCATGTATGCATGTGCATTCATGCATGTATGCATGTGCATTCATGCATGTATGCATGTGTATGCATGCATGTATGCATATGCATTCATGTATGCATATGCATTCATGTATGCATATGCATTCATGTATGCATATGCATTCATGTATGCATATGCATGTTTGCATGTATGCATGTATGCATGTATGCATGTATGCATATGCATGCATGCACATGCATGTATGCATATGCATGCATGCATGTATGCATATGCATGCATGCACATGTATGTATGCATATGCATGCATGCATGTATGCATATGCATGCATGCATGTATGCATATGCATGCATGCATGTATGCATGTGCATTCATGCATGTATGCATGTGCATTCATGCATGTATGCATGTGCATTCATGCATGTATGCATATGCATGTATGCATGTATGCATGCATGCATGCATGCATGTATGCATGTGCATTCATGCATGTATGCATGTGTGTGCATGCATGCATATGCATGTATGCATGTATGCATGCATGCATGCATGTATGCATATGCATTCATGTATGCATGCATGCATGTATGCATATGCATGCATGCATGTATGCATGTGCATTCATGCATGTATGCATATGCATGCATGTATGCATATGCATGCATGTATGCATATGCATATCCCTCTCTCTCTCTCGCTCTCTCTCTCTCTCAAACAAAAATAAAGAGAGAAGATATTAGAAAACAAAAATATAAAGAGAGAAGATATTAGAAAACAAAAATATAAAGAAAGATAAAAGAGTGATATATGTTTTACTTACATTGATGTAATTTTTGTAATTCCACTTGAAGTGCTTCTTCGTCGAATTTCCAAAGCTTTGATGCCAAATTCTCCTGCAAAACCAAACAAAGAACATATTAGCAAAACCAAAACTTCAGATCTATAAAGATAGAGGTCTTTATAAAGAGAGAGAGAGAGAGGAAGAGAGAAAGAGAGAGGGAGAGAGAAAGAGGGAGAGAGACGAGGAGAGAGTGAGAGAGAGAGAGGGAGAGACAGAGAGAGAGAGAGAGAGATAGTGAGAGAGGGAGGGAGAGAGAGAGAGAGGGAGAGAGAGAGAGAGGGAAGGGAGGGAGAGAGAGAGAGAGAGGGAAGGGAGGGAGAGAGGGAGAGAGAGAGAGAGAGAGGATGACAAACAGAGTTCTGCTCTGCTGTTGGCGCACGCGAACCCGAAAGGAGAAGTTCTACATTCGAAACGCTCAGAATGACGAATTTTGGGTTCGGGCCCAGTTAAAAAGAGAGCGTTGGTATATGCTTCGGTATACGCGTTGGTAGTTCCAGCAAAGTACCGGCGCATATACTGACGCATAAACCGACGCTTATACCGACGCTGTGATTCCGAACCGACGCGGCTGTGATTCCGAGGCAATGCAGCTTTCCCAAATTTCCCGAGGGGTATACCGATGCCGACAGCTGCACGTCGGTACACTGACCGTCGGTATTCCCTTGATATGTTGTAGTGGTAGAAGTTTTGGAAGTGGAAGAGGAAATAGTAACCAAGAGCAAGGTCAACAATAGAATGATGGAGGAGGAAGAGGACAATTTTGAGGTAGGGGGAGCCAAGAGGTCGCAGAAATTTTCAAAGAAATGACTCACGTAATGATAGTAAAGGATGTTGGAATTGTGGTAAACCTAGACACTTTGAATGTGATTGCAGGTTGAAGAATCAAAATAACAGAAGGCGGACTTGATGGTGCCTGAAGGGGGGGGACGAGAGGGTGATCAACCTTCTTTGTAATGCAACCTAGGAATCAGCCAAGCTTCCCCTGCTTTGTGGGATCTAGGGGGTCCCGTGGGCACTAGTCCCCTTCCCTTGTACCTTTGTTTCTTAATTTAATTCAAGTCCGGGAGAGTAGGCTATTGCCGAACTTCCTTTTATAAAAAAAAAAAAAATAACAGAAGGCAACAAAAAAACTATGCATCCACAAGTGCAGATGATTGTGAGAAGCTGTTCATGGTTCAACATCACATGATGAATACAATGTCTGTTGGTGTTTCAAAATCGAATGATAATGTCTCGATGTTGATTCAGATGCTTCAAATCACATGACCAATCATACAGAATAATTTAGTACTTTGCAAAAATTGCTAGTTCCTAGATATGTTGAAATAGGTGATGACACATCACATCCTATCGAGCATACACGAAATATAGCACTCTCTATGGAGGATGAAAAGGTAAAACATCTTGCTGATGTGCTGCACGTTCCAAATATAACAAAGAATCTAGTTTTTGTTGGACAAATGGTTGACCAGGGATTACAAGTTAGGTTCAATGTTGATGGGTTATATGTAGAAAAGTACAAACAGGGTGGACGATTGCCAAAGGAAACAAAGTGGGTAGGATGTTCACCTTAAATGTGAAAATTCCTAAAATGAATGCAGCCATGTTTGCAAAAGGTGCAGGGGTTATTGCTGATATAGAGATTTGGCACAAAGGAATTGGACATGCAAATCTGCAAAGTATGAAATTGATTCAATCAAAGGAGATTTTCAATGGACTACCAAATTTTAAGGTTGCAAAAATGCAAAAGGTATGTGCAGCATGTCAATTTGGTAAACAATCAAGATCATCATTTCTGCATAACAAGCATGTTAGTGAGAATGTGCTAGAAATAGTACCTACAGATGTTTGGGGTCCTACAAAGACCACATCTATGGGTGGTTGCAAGTTTTATCTTACTTTCATTGATGACCATACACGAAAAGTGTGGGTATATTTCATGAAAGAGAAGAGTGAGATGTTCACTCACTTCCAAAATTTTAAAGCTATGGTGAAAAAACAGATAGGGAAGTATATTCAGACAATAAAGTTTGATGGAGGAGGTGAATATATGTCAAATGAGTTCAATAAATTTCTTAAAAGTCATGGAATTCGACGTCAATTTTCATGTAGGTACACAACACAATAGAATGGCGTTGCTGAATGCAAAAATAGACATATTGCAGAAATAGCAAGAGCCTTGATGGCTAAGAAAAATATGCCTCATTGTTATTGGGCAGAAGCTATGCATACTGCTGTATACATCGTGAACAGAACTCCAACTACTATTGTATATCAAGTTACACCTTAAGAGAATTTCACAGGTGAAAAGCCAAACTTATCACATCTGAAAGTTTTTTGTTGTATTAAATATGTACACATTCTAGATGAATGTACACATTCTAGATGAGTTGAGGACAAATCTTGATCCAAAAGCAGAAAAATGTGTCTTCATTGGATTCCCTTGAGCAAAAGGGATATAAATGTTATAATCCACTCCCATGATAGGTGAAAGTGAGTAGAGATGTGGTATTTGATGAAATTTCAAGCTTCTATGCAGATGCCAAACAAGGACTGAATCTTGAACCAAATGACAAAGAAAATGCTAAAAAATCAAGTGCAAAATCTCAAGCTTTGAGTGGACCGGACACATCACCAAGAAATAGTTCCAACTCAAATCCATGGAGTGGAAGATTGCATGGAAATTTTAGTCCAACAAATTTATCAAATACATCCAAGAAAGGTAAAGAAAAGCTTTTTGTTGGTCATAAAACATGTGCAAGTTTTGAAGACGTTGATGGAGATTCAAGTGGTTCAGAAAAGAGTCTTGATGAAGAACTTGGATTGCCCTCTATGAAGACTCCAGGAGTTAGAAAGGCATATGCAGATGATACAAGGAGAGGTGACCTAGGACCAAGAAGATCTGGGAGGATGAGGAATTCTATACAACGATTAACATATGATAGTTACATGGCTCATCATTGTGCCTACATGACAAAGGTAATACAAGATGTTGAACCCTCTTGTTTTGAAGATGCAATTGGAAATGCAGATTGGAAAAAAGCTATGGATAAGGAGATGGCTGCACTTTACAAAAACAAAACATGGAAGCTAGTTCCATTGCCACAAGGAAAGAAACCCATAGGTTTCAAGTGGGTTTACAAGGTAAAGCACAATGCTGATGGTAGCATAAGCAAGTACAAAGCACGATTTGTAGGAAAAGGATATGCACAGACATATGGCATTGATTATGAGGAAACATTCAACCCTATAGCTAAAATGTTTACTGTCATAACACTTGTTGCATTAGCTACAACAAAAGGATGGACTTTGCATCAGATGGATGTGAAGAATGCTTTCTTACATGGTGATCTATAGGAAGAAGTATACATGGACCAACCATAAGGATATGAAGATTCAAAGCATCCAAAATATGTTTGCAAGTTGCAAAAGGCTTTGTATAGGCTGAAGCAAGCTCCTCGTGCATGTCATGCAAGGATTGCTAATTACTTAGCCACCATTGGGTTTTCTATATGTGATGTAGATCATTCACTGTATGCAAGAAAGGGTGATGATGGCATCACAATTGTGGCTATCTACGTTGATGACTTGATTGTAGGTTGTGATAATGAAGAAAGCATCAAAGAGGTAAAGCAACTTCTTATGCAAGAATTTGACATGAGAGATCATGGTGTGTTGCGTTATTTCTTGGGCATTGAGTTTATACATACAGAAATAGGTATATGGATGTCACAAAGACAATATGCCTTGAATATGCTACAAAAATATGGTATGGTTGATTGTAAGCCAATTTCTATTCCATTAGATCATAATTTGAAGTTGGATACTACATCAAGTGAAGCATTGGAAAATGCTACTATGTACAGGAAAATTGTGGGAAGTCTCATATATCTCACAATTACAAGGCTTGATTTAAGCTATACTATTGGATTTGAAAGTCAGTTTATGCAGGTTCCTAGGAAGCCACATTTGGATGCTTTGAGGTGCACTCTACGTTATGTGAGTGCTACCTATTCTCACTTGGGAGTGCAGCTATTACATGGAGCAGCAAGAAGCAACCCACTATTGCTTTGTCAAGTATAGAGGCTGAGCATAGAGGTGTTTTGGAAACATATGAGGCATCATGGTTGGAGATGCTACTTACAAATTTAGGTGTGCAAGTGCAAAAGACTATCACTATCTATTATGATAAGCTTAGCAGTATACAATTAGCACGAAACCCTATTTTTCATGCTAGAACAAAGCATATCGAGGTACATTATCACTTCATCAGAGAGAAGGTGTTAGCAGGTTATATTGATCTTGTTTATGTGAGAATAGATGAGCGGGTTGCTGATATTTTCACTAAAGCACTTGGAGCAGAGAAGCTGAAGAAGTTTTGGAAGATGCTTGGATTAGAGGACATGGCGCTGAGCTTGAGGGGGAGTGTTCAGATATTAAGCTTGACATGTGATGATCCAGGATGACACGTATCAGTTTTTGTTTCTCTGACATGTATAGTGGTCACGCCAATATATGTCAGGGATACTTCATTGAGCTTTATTAGATTTATCTACCGAGAGTGATGGCCCATTTGTTCCTTGCTAGCTCACTCATTCATGGACATTAGATTTCTCCTTATGTATTGATCTTTATATATTGCACTTGTTGTATTCTTGTTTTTAGGTCATTCTTGTACATTCCTTTTTATGTAATAGAAGAAGAAGAAGATCATTCTTCCTTTGCTCAATCTGAGTGTGTGCTTCTCTTTGATTGTGAGAGTGTGTGTGTGAGCTCTCTTCCTTATCTCCTTCCTCTTGACAGAAGATCCATGTCAAGGATTCAAGAAGATAGCTACAGGTGAGAAGCATGGTAGGCTCTTTACTTTTGAATAATGCTTGAACAATGCTTAAAGAGAAGAGGTTGCCACATTTTCTATGGATAGAGGCTATTTCAATTGTTGTGTACCTTATCAATAGACTAGCATCTGAATCACTTCAAGGTATGACCCCTTATGAAGCATGGCATGGAAGAAAACCTAGTCTTGGACACTGCAAGGTGTTTGGTTGTTTATCTTATGTTCATGTACCATCACAAATAAGAGGTAATCTAGATGAAGGGCAACAAAGGTAGTCATTATTGGGTATGAATCAACTCAGATGGGTTATAAGTTCTATAATCCTTCAATGGAGCAATTCACTACAAGTACAGATGTTGTGTTTGAAGAAAATAGGTCTTGGTATGATGAAGACAAAAAAAAAGGTAACTCTACCATATGATCTTGATTCTAATTCTCACCAATTAGGAAGCAAACATGATACACAGGTCCAGGATCCAAGAAGTGATACAGATGATGACCAAGATGAAAAGGAAAAGGATTACAAAGAATGGAAGTCAAGAGGCAAAGCAAATATGCAGGAGTGTGGAGAATGCTCTAACCAACCTCCTAGAAGATCAACAAGAGAGAAGAAACAACTAGAAATATGGATATGATTCCACATTTCTTACAAAGCATTCAATCTACTTGGCAAAAGACTCAATTTCAGAAGAAACCTAACCTATGGGGAGGCAATAGGAAACCCTAATTGGGAAAAGTGCATGAAAGAATAAATAGATGCATTGAAGGAGATGGACACTTGGGATTTGGTTCCAATGGCATTCAATCAAAAGGCATATAGTTGTAGATGGGTGTTGAGGATAGAAGAAGTTGGAGGATAAATGGTTAATTTGAATTCTGAAAGTTTGTTAATTTTGATAATTACTCAATCGGATGTGTATTTTCTCGATCGGATTTCTAACAGATAATTATATGTTGGGTACTCGTGGATGTCGAGGGAAGAGAGTCGTTACATTTTCGAAGTGAGAGCAAGAAAGAGTAGTTAGAACACAGGAAGTCGTGAGTCCAAGAGGGAGAGCGCAAGATAACTAGAGGTGACACGAAGTGTGTTCTGAGAGAGAGGAGTTATGAAGACATATATCTCTAATCGCACAATGTATTATCATTAATCTAAAGTTTTGAGGTCTTTATCTATCATGTTGAATTTGATGTAGAAGAATGTTGATGAAGTAAGCTATGTCAATTTATTCACTGCAAGTATGACTTTTTCATATGTTATGTGTTATGTTATGCCAAAGAGAGATTTCTGTGGCAGTACAATAGTACTGGATCTGAACTCTGTTTGGGAGAGTATTCTCTGTGTGAAGAAGATCAGTGCAATCTAGGTGACTGAAGTTAAAATTATAATGTGTTGACTTGCGAACCCCAACACATTTGGCAATCCTACTACGCTGCTAATGAAGCAAGAAATGCATGAAGGAAAGAAAGAAATGATTTGGTAAAGTTATTTTACAAGAGCACAGGCAAAGGTAGCGAACGTGGAGTCATCCTCAGAATTCTACGATTGGTATGAAGCCGAGGAGGAAGCTAATCTGGATACAGAAGAGGAACAGGGAGAAACAGGTGTAATAGAGGTAAGGTTAGTGGGCGGTATACTTGGAGCATTATTCCTAACAGAAGCAACTGTAGGAGTAAGAAGACGACTCCAGTTTGACCCACTTGCAGGGGTGATCGGTCAAAGAACTAGGCATACACCTCAACCACAGCCAATGGCGCAACCACCTCCCAATCTCAAAGTCAAAGCAGGCCATTTCAGAGGAGGCTCTAAAGAAGATGTTGATTGCCATGTGGCTCAATTTGAGATAAAATGGAGAGCTAATGGATACCCAGCCATATATGGTGATGATATTAAGATCCCAATCTTGCTTGACTGTTGAGTATAGGGCATGCACACATCTTTATTTGTGCATAGGAACCCCTTTCTTTGCATAGGAACCCCTTTCTTTGCATAGGAACCCCTTTTTTTGCATATACCTAGAGTTTCACATGAGAACTCCCTCTTAGACTCTTTTTGATATTTCTCCAAAAGTAAGGCTTTTGAAACATTGTAAAAATACTCACATTTTTGGTAGATATGTAGAAAAATCCCCACGCACGTATTCTTGGAGATATGGTTGTTAGAAAGAATATTTCCCAAGATCTTTTTGAGATATGTTAGTTAGGCATGTGCTCCTTTTTGACTAGTCAAAAAGAGCACATGGGGGAATGTGTCTAGCCTATAAATAGAGGCTTATTTCTTGTAAAAGGGAGCTTTTGGTCGTGCTCTCATGTAAAATCCATTCAATGGAAGAACTCTCTTTTCTCTTAAGGCTTTGTGCATATATGTATTTAGTCTTGGAGAGTGTGAGAGTGAGGTGTGTGTGCATGCTAGCATTTTCCTTTGTGTGTAAGTAGAGTGTTGCAATTGTCTTGTATTTTACATATGTGACTAGGATCCTTGACTCCCATTGCTCCATATTTTCAAGCATGTGGCATAGCTGCGGGCTGATGGCCAATGGCTTGAACATGATGGAGGATGGGGTGGATGAAAGGAGAGTCTTTCTTGGGCCTTCCTTCTTGCTTCCATGCAAGGTGGTGTGGGTCTTGGCTCCCAAGGGCATACTACAACAATAAATTTGGCGCCGTTGCCGGGGAGAACGGCCTTTCATCACTTGGAGTGCTCAAGAGCATGTGGTAAGATATTGATTTGCAATTTTTCTGCTTATTTACGTAGGATATGTGTGTTGGCATGGCACTTTCACCCTTCCTTTGGGCCAATTGCTCCCATTTCCTTGTTTTAGTAGGATAGTTTTAGTTCATGTTTGTTTGTGGCACAAAAACACCTCCTTACCCCCTTGTCTCTCTCTTTCTCTCTCACATACACAGACTCCCACACACTCACTCAGGCATCACTCTCCATCTCTCCTCCATTTCTTGATTTCAGTGATGGCCTTGAAAAGGGAGATGGGTAATGCCCTCTGCGCCCTTCTCTCTCTTCAACTTCAAGAAAACCACAAAAAAAGGAGGGTTGAACTTTTGATAAATGTAAAATGTCCACGATTCCTCTTCTTAAACTTGCAAAGAACCCTGGTTCCTCTTCCTTTTTTTTGCTCGCATTTGAAATTTGGTGTGAGGGCCACGAGGCATCAGAGATCCTTGGTTTCTTTTTGCCCTCTCTCTCATCCTTAATGGTGGACAGGCAGAGTCTGACAAAGGTGACACAGATGTGATTTGTGGGCTATGGTACTGTTGGCACCCAATCGACGGGAGGAGGAAGCTCTTCCTTGTCTGCGCTTCTGATTCTTGCAATTCGGGGTTGAGCTCTTCGTGAGCTCCCCCTCCATGTCTTCGACCATCTGTGCTGTAGTCTGGGGCTTGGGCCTTGATCTTCCCCATTTTTGCATTTCATCACGGATATGCAATTGCGGGACCTTCCCCCATCTCTGATCAACAAATCCATGCCACAGCGTTCTGTTGGAGAGGCTTTTCGCGAGCATAATGCTCCCCCTTTTAGACTCTCGCCATTGTGGTTATGCCCATCTTGCCGTGGCTCAGAGTCGGGCTCTGAGGCTCTCTTCTTCGTCCGCAGCCGCCATTCTTGCTGCTATGCCCAACTTTTCATTGGAGACAGAGAACCAGCTGTACGACCCCCCCTCTCGATCATGTTGTCGTTCTGCAGGATGCCATTCTGTTCTTGGATTCCATCATGGATCAACTGCTTTGAGGAAATGCTTCTGACAACTTGCCTAAGGAAGATCAGTCTCGGGAAGCTCTGCTCCGCCTACCTGCGTGTGTGGTCGATCTTCAGAGTTGGGCATTCCCATCAATCCCTCCTCTGTGGTGCTCTTCGGACCATGCCATTCGACCCTGTCGCGGTGCATTTCGAGCCTCTGTGACTGGTCAATCTTGCAGACACATCCAACATCTCATGCTATTCTGTCTCTACACAGTATGGGCAATGGGGTATGTGGACAGAACTATGACAAATTTCAGGCCCAAGTTTTAGGTGCTTTCATCGACTATGGTTGCCTTCGGGTGACTTTGGGGTTGGACAAAATCGCGGGTCAATGACAGTGGCTTCCTCTTTTTCCATATATGGACTGGAGGTGTTAGGTCCTTACAAACAAAAATCCTGGCAGCTTTGCTCCATGTGGAGATGGGCATGGGCTCTCTGATCCTTTGTGTGGCTGCTTTATGGTTGAGCATGGCTCACCCATCTACTCCGTGACAATCCACCCAGGATTGCTCTCCACTCCTCTTTCTCGTGTTGAATCTCTTGTTCATTTGGCAGAAAGGACAACTTGCATGCCCTATTTAGTGGAGGTAGTTCTTTGACATGCCTCGTTTCTTCCACAGTTGGCTGTGCTTGGATAGTATACAGTCCATTTTAATGATCACTATCAACAAATAAGGAACTACCGCACAGCCATGATCTCAGGTATAAGGTAAGCCTGGTCCGTGCCTCCCTCGACATTCCTTTTCTGGGCAGATGCGCGATTTTTGACAGAGGACGGATGGTGTGCACCATCAGACTCGTACCATCAGATTGAAGGATGGATGATTTGATCCTCTGTGAAGGCAGAAAATGGTGTCACGATCACTATGTGTATTGCGAGCTCCTTTGGCTCCTCAGTCATGCCCTCCAGTCGGCTCTGCACCAACGCCTTGAATCATGGGGGTGAGCTCATGTCGTGCCCTCGTTGTACTCTTCTGAGAGCATCAGATCTTCGACTGTGCTATGTTTGCTTTTCAACTTTACTGTGATTGCTCCAAATGGCGGAGGATGTACTCAAGAAATTTGTACCGAAGTCAGTTCATCATGGTCTATTGTTGCTGAATCAATAGAAAGGGGTTTGTCTTTGGCTGATGGCATGTATGTATTGTGTTTCACGAAGTTTCCCTCTCACATTGAGATAATTAACTCCTCGAACCAGCTGAAATTTATGGTTTTCATGATCAAGCATTAGAAGGTCTTATGACAGTCTGTGGAAAAAGGCTAGCCATACCTGTGGTGAGTTAGAGCATCATGAGAAATGGAGTTGGGAAAAATATGGCACATCCTCAAAAGATGTTCAGAATGTATCTTTGAGTATGCTGCCCTCTGTAAAGAACTTGAAGGTTGAATCAAACATACTCATGAATGCCAGAATGAAGGAAATATTGCACAAGGCTCAGGGGGTGACTTTCTTCATGAGGTAATTGTTGGAAAAGCTTGTGATTGTTTGGGTCCAGCACATGTATTCCTCTGCTCGCTACTACCAGGAATAAAGGCTGCTGGAATGGTGCGAGGCTCCATGTATTATATTGCTTCTCCTTTTACCACTGTGCTTCCAAATGAGTGAAGCTGGGATGCTTGCTATGTCATGCCATCACCTTGCAACAAAAGTGTGGGCTATGGCCATCTCCAAAGGAACTCAAATATCTTGAATGCATATCTAAGATGCTGGGCAGTTACTACAGTTCAACTTGATTATGAGTAACGGGTTATCAAGTTTTTGACCATTCTGAACACTCATGATGCGTATGGCTTCGGGGCTCTTTTTTCTTCCTTGCCAAGGACATGTTATGGTTCACAAGCATGCAGCAGGTTTGCAGACATCAAGGCTATAGGCTAACTCCCTTAGTGAACCAACAGGGCACAGTGAACAAACAAAATGATTCGGTCGAGGCTAGGAATCTCTTGCCTCCATCTTGAGAGTGTGCTTAGGCAAACCTTCGGATTGTCTTGTCTTAGCTGCTGCCATCATTGGATGATGATTTATGTTGGACAATGATAGTGTGCACCTGTTGTGATATGCAGCTGCTTGAAGAATTTGGTGGAGTTATTGTAGCAGGTATTCACGACGATCATAATATTTGGAGACTCTGCAAGAGTTGTTGACCCCCAGTCCATTGCAGATGTTGGCAAGGATGACATCATTCAAGAAAGTTATGTATATGCTGATGCAGCTACATGTCCAAAATAGTGAGAGCATGGATCATGTGCAGGTAGAGTGGCATCTACCTGCCTTGGAGAAGCCTGTCTTGGATCATGTGCCTTATATTGCCACATGGGGTTTGAAGAACTGTTGCATTTCTATTTTGACGATGACAGTCATTGCCAAGCTCCATCAGATGCTTATTAGGAGAGAAGTGCTGGTGTTATATCTTTGATGGTGATCCATATATGATTTTGCTAGAAAACTCTTGAAGGAGGCACATCAAAAGGTGCTTCTCGACAGACCCTGATGTTGAAGAGCTTGAAGTGGCCTCATGTGGGTATTGGGTCAAAGAATTTAATCTCCCTCAGCTAGAGTTGATGTCATTCAACTAATTGACTAGAGGCTGCTTATGGATTGGTAATGTTGTTGCAATATTGCGAGCTGATATTGGTAGAATTCCCTCCAACCTCGATGACCGGACTGGACGACTAATCCTTATTCAGGGGCTACTGGGAGCAGGGTCTGAAGAGATTGTTTGCCATGACCAAATTTCAGTGTTTCAGTTGTTTCATTGAAGAAATATTCCTACAGTTAAATGGGACACTTTTTGTTGCTCTCAGTTTTTAAATACTCCTTTTTTGGTTGCTGCACATCACTTACAGGATAAGGCTTGGAGGAAGGAGAATTCTCAGTAGATATGTGAGGCATGTGCTGCTCTTGCAAAGGGTGGCTGGAGGAAATATCTACATCAGGAAAACTACCAGGGCTGTGTCCACTTTCCTAGCCATCTTGGGAAATTAGTGTTACCTGTTGAGATGTGAAAAAGTAGCATATCAAGTTTATTCTTGATGGTATGGCTAGCCTGCATTCAGACGGACATAATTATTTGGAAACCCTGGATTGTACATCCATCAGCACTGGAAACTTCAGTGACTATCCACTTCAGTAGGCCTAACAAGTATGCCCTGGAGTAGAGGGTTCAGATGTAGCTGGAAGAAAAGATGAAAGCCCATTTAATGTGGTGTTCATAGACCTAGCCAAAGTCTCTACTCTGCCAGGCCTGCTCCAAAACTCTCCGATACTAGGTTCAACAAGCTGATGGGGTTGCTCTGCCCAACTAAGCTATACTTGCATTTCTTGGCAGAGAAAGATGGTATGCAGGCGAAGAAAAGATCTGAAGGATGGCATCCAAACCTGCCCCCATCACCCATAAAGTACTAAAGGGCAGTGCTTTTGCTGGGATCACATCCTCAAATAGTGTTGGCTGTGGTGTCTGTACAACCTATGCGTCCACATAAGGTGGCTGCTGACCATGTCCTGAGAGACCCAGAAGAATCTTGGGTACTCAGCCATTGCAGCTCAGACAACTCCTCTGGTGAATGGTACCAGCACAGGCTGGAGTGCAAGGGCACTATACTGATGGACCACCCAAATCCTTATTTTGGAGCTTTACTTGTTCTTATTTTTAATGTGCCTTTTTGAGGTTGCTGCATATCATTTGCAGGCCAAGCATGTGCATAAAGGGAATGGATAGTGGTGGCTCCTGGGCTTCAGAGCCTACTGATAGTCTTCAGTCAGTATCTTGTAGGTTAATGGCTTCAAAAGCACCAGGTTTGCTGACTGCTAGCAGGGATGCTGCATGACATTTTCATGAGTTTATATATAAAGATATTGGTTGGCACAGGGTTTTTGGGTTTTTGTGTGACTGCCCAAAGTGGGGATTATGTCTGCTGCCTTTTCCCTCGCTTGGAGAAGATGATCTGCATTATATGTGGATGCTTTGTTGTGTCCAGATGGTTTTTTCTCAGATTCTCAGAGTGGGTCCTCACACTGGAAGCTTGATGGATGCCAAAGCTGGTGGTGCCCTGTCAATCTCTTTCTTACTCAGGGTGTGCTGTTAGATTTTGGACTTGAGCTACTTCAGTGTGCGACTATCCTATTTTGGGGATTGTGTCCACTTTCCCAGCCATCCTGTGGGAAGCTTGGTACAACTTTGATGCTAGGACTGCTCTTAAGTGTTTTGTATGCTACATGCTTTGTCTTGTTTGCAATGGTTGTGTATGCACATGGAGCTTTTGGACTTGCAGTTTTCAGGTCCTCTAAAGACTTGCTTAGAAGGATTGCTGTATATTTGGCACCAGCGGTTGCTCGGCTGACTGCCCCTTAGGGGGATTGTGTAGCTCAACACTGAAGATCTGAAGACTGAAAACTTGCAAATTTGAAGACTT
Organism: Ceratopteris richardii; assembly: GCA_020310875.1. Taxonomy (NCBI): domain Eukaryota; kingdom Viridiplantae; phylum Streptophyta; class Polypodiopsida; order Polypodiales; family Pteridaceae; genus Ceratopteris; species Ceratopteris richardii. The sequence goes on from CM035413.1 coordinate 114,544,460, forward strand.
GAAGGGCTGCAGATTTCAAGATTTGAAGACTCAAAACAGTTCAGCTATGTATGATCCCCTTATCTTAGCTTTGTCGAGGACGACAAAGTCTAGGGAGAGGAGGGTGTTGAGTATAGGGCATGCACACATCTTTATTTGTGCATAGGAACCCCTTTCTTTGCATAGGAACCCCTTTCTTTGCATAGGAACCCCTTTTTTTGCATATACCTAGAGTTTCACATGAGAACTCCCTCTTAGACTCTTTTTGATATTTCTCCAAAATTAAGGCTTTTGAAACATTGTAAATACTCACATTTTTGGTAGATATGTAGAAAAATCCCCACGCACGTATTCTTGGAGATATGGTTGTTAGAAAGAATATTTCCCAAGATCTTTTTGAGATATGTTAGTTAGGCATGTGCTCCTTTTTGACTAGTCAAAAAGAGCACATGGGGGAATGTGTCTAGCCTATAAATAGAGGCTTATTTCTTGTAAAAGGGAGCTTTTGGTCGTGCTCTCATGTAAAATCCATTCAATGGAAGAACTCTCCTTTCTCTTAAGGCTTTGTGCATATATGTATTTAGTCTTGGAGAGTGTGAGAGTGAGGTGTGTGTGCATGCTAGCATTTTCCTTTGTGTGTAAGTAGAGTGTTGCAATTGTCTTGTATTTTACATATGTGACTAGGATCCTTGACTCCCATTGCTCCATATTTTCAAGCATGTGGCATAGCTGCGGGCTGATGGCCAATGGCTTGAACATGATGGAGGATGGGGTGGATGAAAGGAGAGTCTTTCTTGGGCCTTCCTTCTTGCTTCCATGCAAGGTGGTGTGGGTCTTGGCTCCCAAGGGCATACTACAACATTGACTTTAGCAACTCTGAAACAAGGTCTTCCTAACAACATTTCATACGGATAAGATGACTCAGACATCCTAATAACCACAAAATTTACCATAAATGAAATTCCAAAAATAATGATCTTCTGCTGCTTCAGAATGCCAACAAGCTGAACTCGAGTTTGATCCGCCATGTTCACTTGAAACGGTATTGGAGCCAATGCCCCTTCTCCCATTTCTTTAAAAACATGTTCAGGTAATATATTCACCCCTGATCCCCCATCCAGCAACACTTCATCAAATCGTCTTTGCCCATACTGTACCTGAATTACTGGCACGACAAAATCTACATCCGTTGGATCAATATTATTAGCTGACGTTGAGGGTACCGACCTAAGTGTTGACTTTGAACGCTGACCAATCAGCTTCTTCAATAATTTCTCCCGATATGCTGGTACCAAAGATAATAATTGATCTAAAGACAACTGCAATGGTGAGTTAATGATTACCTCAAACCAATCTTTATCGGCATCTTGCTTGATTAGATTCTTGTTCTCGGTTGTTAGTGATTGTATCATGCCAGCCTCCTGCTCTGGCTCGATCGGATCTATAAATTTCACCTGTTTATGCTCCTCTTGCTGAATCTGTTTTTGCACTTTGTTGCTAACCTGTCGTCGTTCTTGCCAATTAGTAGGACCTTTGTTCTTGGACCTTATGATCGCCAACACTTCCACCTCTTTTCCTTTACCACACTGCTTACAATCACAGCACCACTAGGAGTCATGCTTTGCATTGATCATTTCCGATGTACTAGGAGCTATCTCCTTTCAACCCTCCAGTTCTGGTAATTCAATAACTATAGCATTGGCTTGAGCAGGCTGTTGTCCCTGTTGTAATTGTTGTCCCTTTTGATTAGGCTCATTATACCAAATTACTGGTATACCCCTTTCCTCTCTATATTTTACACATAATGGACAATTGGGTCCTATCCAATGATCAGGTGCTGAACAATATCCACAAGGCATCACTCTTTGTGGTCACCCCTGTTGATACCTTACTGGTTGCGTCCATGTTGATTCCCCTGATCACCCCATAGAGGTCTTGCTTGCTGCTGCCACTGAAAATTTCCTCTCCCTTGCACAGGCATAGCCTTATTGGCTGCCACATCAATATTATTCCTATTCTCTTGTCGTGAACTTTGCCCTCTATTCTTGGGGTTGTACCAACATTGGTTTGTTGTATGTCCATCTTTCTCACAAATATCACAAAATGTCCTTTCTTTTGGAGCTACAATGGAATATCCATGTCTTTTTAACTTACTAATTCATGCTTCCTCTTTGCTTTGCTTAGCTTTAAGCTTGCGATGCTTGCTCCCTACTACTTCTTCATCTTGGGTATCAGAGTCAGAATCAGTTGAACCCTTGTCCCACTCCAATTCTAAATCAGAGTGAGCCTCTGAATTAGAATCATAATGTCTCTTTTTAGCCCTTCCAAATCTTCTTTCTACGCATGCAGCTGCTAACACTAAGACATCAAAGCCATTCACAATATCCACACTTGCAACTGCATGCCTAATGGTACTTCGTAATCCTTTTAGAAAATAACTTGCCAACATCTCATCAGTAGGTCTTTCATTACCTTGCAATCGTTCCATTAAGGTTCTAAATTTCTGAGGATAATCTTCCACTAACATGGTTTTTTTCCTAATATCTCTCAATTTTCGTAACACATCAGAAGGAGTCTTCTCTTTTCTAAATCGTTGCAAAAATGCTATTTTTAATGCATCATATGTAGCAAAATGAGCAATACCATATTGACTGAACCAGCTCATTGCTCGTCCCTCCAGTGTGGCAGATGAAGAGGAAAAATTGTTGCAAGCAAATCCAACTATAGTACCGGTATTGGAGGTTGATGTCGCAGGAGTATTGAGTAAGGATAATCCGAGTGTGCAGAAAGTGGATGGGCCAATTCTGGGCGAACAGGTTGAAGAAGTACAAATACAACGTATGTTTGAGGAAAGTATGGCAACTCCGATGCAACAGAAGTTAGAGCAACAAGAAAAAGAAGTAATAAGCCTGGCTGAACGTATATATGACCAGAAGTATGCAGGTTTGGCAAGGGTAAAGGAGGAAGAGCTTCAAGAAGTCAATTTGGGGACTGAAATTGAACCTAAGATGGTGAGAATCAGTAAGGCCATTGATGGTCAGTTTATGGAGGATCTTATTTGTTTATTGAAAGAGTATGTAGAAGTATTTGCATGGGATTATTCTCAGTTAAAGGGCATAGATCCAGATTTGCATCAACATCGGATTAATTTGAAGACGGATGCAGTGCCAGTTGTGCAGCAACAGTATAGGATGAATCCAAATTTTTCTAAACAAGTGAAAGAAGAAATTGATAAACTATTGGTTGTTGGATTCATTAAACCTGTTAATCAGGTGACTTGGCTTTCTCCTATTATTGTATCTCCCAAAAAGAATGGGAAACTCAGAATTTGTGTGGATTATAGAAAGTTAAATGCAACAACAATCACTGATCCTTTTCCTATGCCGTTTTGTGATGCCGTGTTGGACGCAGTAGCAGGACACGAAATGTATAGTTTCTTGGATGGGTTTTCAGGGTACAATCAAATTAGTGTGGCTGAAGCCGATCATCATAAAACGACATTTATTACAGAATTTGGTGCTTATGTGTTCATAGTTATGAGTTTTGGGTTGAAGAATAGGACCACCATTATTTAATTATGTGGCACATAAAGTGTTTGAACCCTACCTAAAAGAGTTTATGCAGGTGTTTGTGGATGATTTCTCGGTCTTTGGTAAGAAGGTTAGGCATTTGCAGCATCTGAAATTATGTTTTGACAGATATCGACAGTTTAGGATGGTGTTAAATCTGTTTAAAAGTGTAATTGCAATCAGAAGTGGTATTTTATTGGGACATGTCATTTCTCAACAAGGCATGGCCATAGATGTTAGAAAGATTGAAGCTATTAGAATGGCAAAGACAGTTTATTCAGACCGCCATGGATCCGTTTACAGGTTTCAAGGTAGAAATTGATGTACATTCTCCTATTAATATGGCTTGGCTTCACAAGATAGGTTTACTATAGTTTGCAGCACTGCTGTGGGAACAATTGTAATTACTATGCCAAAAGTCAGCTTGAGATTCTAAAGAAAACGAAAGGACAGTTGACACTACAAGTAAAGTTTTCGCCTGAGGTAGTGGCAGAGGTGTTTAAACTACCAATATATAAGGATGTGGTTATTTTGAAATGTTGAGAGAAGTCATTGAGAAAAGAATTTGGCACAAGAGAAGAAGGAAGGCAGTATTATATGATGAAAAATGCAGGATATGCACATCGGGAGCAGCTAAAGTGGTATTTAGAAAGATTATGTTTTATTATTAAATATGACTACATGTCAAGAGAAAACTTCGTGCCATTAGCTTACGCTGAATCAGATGGTAGGGTAAGTTGGGCTCACTGGTTATACGAGCACATGCATGAACAAAGTTTTATGGGAGATAGGCGCAAAACATTGTTGAATAGTCATATGTCAGCGTATATGGCAGAACTTTTCCAATTTGTACAACAGACTGATAGTCAGAGGCTGCCAAGTCCTAAGGAAACCAAAATGCAAGGTGATAAGTCAAGAATTCGGTGTCAAATGCAGCTAGTGGAGAAAGAAGTGGAAGGATCATTGGAAATGTGTACAGATTTGATGTAAGCGGGATATACGACTCAAGAATTGGAACCAGTTATACAAACGCTTCAGACTGATTATGAAAAACAGATGCTAAATGATGATGGGTTGCTACAGATTCCGAATTGTGCGGAGCAGTCAAAAGTAATTGGTAAGACATTTACATTATCTAAAAAGAGAAAGTTAGAAGTGCAGTTGCAGGCAATGGAGAGTAAACAGGGAGAAGAGGTTAAGCAACAATCAATATTGCGCAAAGGTTTTGATGCATCGAGTATGAAGGAGAAAATGCAGGAAATTTCAGTTTTTTTAGAGTGGCGGGAGGAACAATTGAAAAGGTATGAGCAAGCTAAAGAGTTTGTTAATAATGAAAGTTATCAATTCTTACAGAAGCAGGTACAATTACTTCAAGAAAAAGTGAACAAGAAAACACAGGCGTTGGAGGAATATAGTCAACAAAGTAAAATGCAGCAGGTAATCGAGTTGTCAAAAGTGAAGCGGTCATTACAGGAGTTTGATGAGTGGAAGAACACTATACAAGGAAAAATTGAAAATGAGATGAATGGGTTTTCTACATTGAATGCTAATCTGTACATAGAAGTTGTAGTACTTAGATCTCGGATGGAAGCATTATTATTACTAGAGAAACAAACATTGGAAAGTGACGATGTGGAGTTTAATGCAATTTTAATGACACAGTTGGATGTTGGAGTATTGAAGCAACATGTGCAGAGATATATTCAAGACATACGGAAGGTGGTTCAAGTTCGTTTGCAAACTCTGTGTAGAATTCAGATTGAGCAGGTACATAATTGTTTTGTTTCAAAGCATGAGAAGAATTTACTGAATATAGTTGAAGAATATCAGAAGCAGATTGAGGAGCATGAGCAAACAATCCAAGAATTGCAAGAGCATTGTTGCAAAGAGATTTGGAGCAGAAGGTGGATGCAATCGTTGAGCAGCAACAATTATTTGGTTCAATGAAATTGCAGGAGGAACAGAAAGATATGGAGGAAGATCTGAAAGTAAAGCAAAGTCAAGAAGTTGGAGCAGAGGAAGCTGCGAGTTCTAAACAGTCGAAGGAAATAATATGGTATGATCAAGGGATTGTAAATTCGAGTCTTATTTTTTGACAAAATCCCCCACTGGGTTGTGCCAGGTGTTGAGGATAGAAGAAGCCGGAGGATAAATGATTCATTTGAATTCTGAAATTTTGTTAATTTAGATAATTACTAAATCGGATGTGTATTTTCTAGATCGGATTTTTAACAGACAGTTATATGTTGGGTACCCGTGGATGTCAAGGGAAGAGAGTCATTACATTTTTGAAGAGAGAGCAAGAAAGAGTAGTTAGAACATAGGAAGCCGCGACTCCAAGAAGGAGAGCGCAAGATAACTAGAGGTGACACGAAGTGTGTTCTGAGAGAGGAGTTCTGAAGACATATATCTCTAATCACACAATGTATTATCATTAATGTAAAGTTTTGAGGTGTTTATCTATCATGTTGAATTTGATGTAGAAGAATGTTGATGAAGTAAGTTATGCAAATTTATTCAGTGCAAGTATGAGTTTTTCATATGTTATGTGTTATGTTATGCCGAAGAGATATTTTTGTGGCAGTACAATAGTACTAGATCTGAACTCTGTTTGGGAGAGTATTCTCTGTGTGAAGAAGATCAGTGCAATCTGGGTAACGGAAGTTAAAATTATAATGTGTTGACTTGCAAACCCCAACAAAGGGTATAGACTATGAGAAAACATTCTCACCAGTCGCAAAGATGATTACAATCAAAACATTGATAAGTGTAGCCACTACAAGAAATTGGAGACTCCTCCAAATTGATGTAAAGAATGCATTTCTAAATGGTTGGATAAGTGAGGAGGTATACATGTGACAACCTCAAGGTTTTGGAAGCCCTAATCATGCATCTTATGTTTGCAGACTTAAGAAGGCATTGTATAGATTGAAACAAGATCCTAGAGCTTGGAATTACAAGTTGGTTACATACCTTCAATATCAAGGGTTCAAACCTAGCAACTCATATCCTTCTCTATTCATCAAAACGGATCACAATGAGGTTATCTATGTGTATATGTAGCTGATATTATTGTGAGAGGTGATGATCTGAATGGCATTCAAAGGATCAAGAGACACATGCAAGAGGAGTTCAAATTCAATACACTAGGTGAGCTGACATATTTCCTAGGTATGCAAGTGATTTATATAGATGAAGGGATGTATCTAACTCAGAGAAGATACATTCAAGATCTACTTTTCAAGTTCAGAATGGAGAACACAGAGCTTGTAGTACACCTTTGGAGAGGAATCATAAACTTAGTGTTTATGAAGGTGAGAAAATTGAAGACATTAAAGAATATCAAAGCTTGGTAAGTAGCTTGATATATGCTACTCATACAAGGGTAGAGATATCAATTAGTGTGGGGGTTCTTAGTCAATTCATGCACTCGTCAAGAAGACCACACATGGATGTAGCTAAGAGAGTACTTAAGTATCTCAAAGGTACAATCAATGAAGGTATATTCTATCCTTACTCTTCAGATTTGGATATCAAAATCTATTCAGATGCAGATTGGGTAGGAGCTAAGGATGATAGAAGAAGTACTTATGATTATTTAGCATTTGCAGGTTCAAAGCTAGTGTAATGGAATTCCAAGAAGCAACCTATAGTTGCTTTATCCTCAACTAAAGGAGAATACAGAGGATTAACCATAGCAACTCAAGAGGCAATATGGTTAAAAGCATTGTATAGAGATTTGGGACTGGTGAGTTCCAAACCTCGCATATTTGGAGATGATGTAAGTTCCATGCATCGAGCAACAAACCCTATTTTCCATGCAAGAACCAAACATATAGAGGTACATTACCACTTCATCAGGGAGAAGCTCATGGCAAAGGAGATCGACATTTCTTTTATACCAATTAAAAAGCAAGTAGTAGATATGATGATGAAGGCACCTAATGGAATAAAGCTTTGCAAATTTAAATCACTAGCAAGTATTCAACCTATTAGAGAATGAATAGTCAAGCATACTTTAGTTTGAGGGAGAGATCTTGGAACATCAATCTTACACTATGCCTGAGATGGATTTGATCTACATCAAAAAGCTACATTTGGATTATGTCAAAAGAATATTTGTTGGAGAGTTCTTTTATTTATGCTCATTTATTATATTTTTTTAAAAAGTTTTTTTATGTATCATTTACCATTGTAAAAGTCTAGAGCTTTACACATATAAAAGTGGAAAAAGAGAGCTAAACTTCCACAAATTTGAGGTGTTTGAGTTGCAATCAATGCATCAATCAATCACCTAAAAGTAGATCAAACTAGATCTTCATTTTTCTGAGATTATAGGAAAGTGAATTGATTCCCTCCAACAACTAATCCCGCCTTCATTTGAATTCAAAATCCACTTGTAGAATTTGGAGCACTTGAAGAGTCTAAATGAAGATTTCAAATAACTTGTACATTACATGGAAGCAATATAAATACACTTGTGGCTATCATTGTCTTTCTCCTTCATTTTTCAACATCATCTTCTTCAACAACAATAAGCTTGTAGGGGTTGCTGCTCTCTCTATAGAGCTCCGAATTGGATCAGCGAGAACTCATTTTAAAGGCATTAGTGTCTAGCTTATGTATATAAACTTTCAAAGCAAGTGATTGGGAGAAATTGTAGTTTCTCTATCTCGGGGTTTATCTCTGTGCATTCAGGAAAAATAGGAGATACCACTGTTGAGTGTTAGGTTCATTCCAAAAAGCATATTTTGCTTATTTCTTGTACTCTTGTGCATTATATACACTCAAACCTCTTTGTATCATTCCTCCAAAAGAATTTTTTCCAATTGTAATCATGTTCGCTACTATGAGCATTTGAAGTTGATTGTCTCATCCAAAGATAGTAAGTTTTTTGAGCTAGTCAATGTGTAAACCTATATGTTTTGTATCCACTCTTCCTCCTTGATGCTCCAAAGTACATAGTGCATTTTATTGCACTTATTGCATGCCTATAAGGTCTATTTGAGTCTCCATAATCTCAAGGGCTGGTCTTGTGTTGGTTGGCTGGACCGAACTTCGTCGCTTTGCAACTCATTTTTCTACCTCCTACAAGCTTCTCCAAGTTCCTTCAATTTGCAGTTATGATCTATCTTCTCATAAGCAATGTATGTATGCAGTAGACTCACATATTTGGTACTTTGATACTTGGGCAACCAAACATATTACCTCACAATGTAGTTTCTTTAGTTCACTTGAGCCTTTCCTTATAGGTAATACTATCACATGCTCTAACAACTGCTTTTATCCTCTAATGGGATTTGGTAAGATCATTCTTGGCTACTATTGATGGCAGTTCTTTCACATTATTAGATGTTTTATATGTGTCAAGGATCAAGGAAAAATTGTTGTTAGTTTCTACATTAGCCAAGATTGACTTCATTGTCAAAATTTTTTGATGATAGATGTAGAGTTCATGACCTCTCAAATGTTGATGCTACTATTGCTTTTGAAATTTTATGTTGTGGGTTGTATAAGCTCATAGACCATGCGAAAATTACAAATGATTCAACATTTCAAGATTCTCACTATATCTCATATGCAAATCTTTGGCATGCATGTTTTTTGTCATCTTAATTTTGTTAGTTTGCTTCACATGTAGAAATTTGAAGCAGTGTCCTCTTAGCCCAAACTTGAGGCATCTTGTAAACATGTCTATGAAGGGTGCATTTAGGCAAAATGCATCCTTTTTCCAAAAAGATGGAGTGGTATGTCATCCTATCTAGACACCATCATTTGGGAACTACCTTTACTTTGTAACCTTTATTGATGTCTTCTCCAGGCATGCATGGTTGTATCCATTGAAGCAAAGTTTGAAAAGTTTATGTGCTTCAATGGTTCCTTGTTATGTCTAAAAATATATCAACATGTAAATTAGGAACCCTCCATTATGATCAAGGGACAGAATACATGTCTTCTAACTTTAATGCATTTTTGGCTGAGTGTGGGATAAAATATCAGTTTACAATGCCTTATACCTTCAACAAATTGGATTTGCAAAAAGAAATAAAATGCATCTCATGGAAATGGAAACCTATATGGTCAAAAGTCAAGCTTTACCACATAGCTTCTAGCTTGAGGTTGTTATGTGTGCATCATTTGTACTTAACATGTGTCCCACCAAAGCATTACAATCGATCACTTCATATGAGTCTTGGCATGCTTGCAAGCCATCAGATGCTCATCTACATGTCTTTGTTGTCAGGCATATGCATTTGTGTCTAAACAAAAATGTAAGAAATTGGATAATAAAGCAATGACATGTTTTTTTTTGGTATAGTACTAAAAGCAAGTCTTTGTGATGAGAATGAGCATATTTGTTTTGATGAAGCACAAAATTTAGAAAATTGGATGTTTTCCATGCAATTATAATATGATGCCATTATGAAGAATGGTTCTTGGTCTTTATCTGAGTTGCTTCCAAGAAAAAAGGCAATCGATGAGATTATTGGTTTGAAAAGGGTATCCCAAAGGCCCAAGGGTTCCCATGAAGGGGCTAGTCTTAACATCTCACCACCTAAGTAGCAAGCGGTGTCTAACTATAATCCATAGGGGTTGAATCCTTGTCCCTAGCCTTCACAGGCAAAGGGACCAACTAGCTAAAGTTTTGTTATGAGAGGAGAGGTCGTGAGATAAAGTTGTGAAGCTTAAACATTCGGTGATTTAATTCCTGTACTAAATCTGTCCATTTGGAAGCACAAAGTGTGCCACCACACCAACTAATTTTTTTTTTAATGAGAGGAGAGATTCTTGTCATAAAGTTGTGAACCTGAAACATTTGTTGATTTTAGTACTGCATGAAATCTGTTCATTTGGAAGCATAAAGTGTGCCACCACATAACCTAGTGGTTCACCGCCTCGAGTCTCTATGAGAAAGTCTTCAGTTCAAGTCTTGGCTGGATATATCTTTGAGTTCCTCAAAGATGAGTGCCTCTACCTTACGAGATTGAGTGTGTGAGTGTGTTTCCAATTCATTGTACTCTCCAAAAAAAAAAGTGTGCCACCACAGTGTCAATATAACCTCATCCAACGTGGTCATGAAGACCCTGCCAACAGACACGTGATCATGGATGAATGTTCAGAGCAAGCCATACGTTGTGACTGAGAAGCTCAATGATGTGGGATGGCTGAACTACAATGTGTTGGTAAGCAATGTTCGATAGATGACTCTTTCACTCGAACAAAACCAAAACGCTAAATAAATGAAGAAGATGCTCGCAACGGAGTCAACTCATCTCGTAAGCAACGTTCCATGGCTGCACACTCTTCCAATCGAACAAAACAAAAACGCTGAAGAAATGAAGAGGATGCTGGCATGGAGGTCAACTTGTTCAGACATAATCATCGAGACCCTGCTAACAGATACGCGAAGCGCGATCATGGATGAAGTCTGTTCAGCAAGCCATTCTTGATTATCAGTGAGTAGATAGCTGATTTCGGATAGCTGAACTATGGTATGGCGGTATCAACAGAAGCATCTAAACATGCTCCATAGATGCAGCAGCGTCTTGCAATCGCGCAAAACCACCATACCTCTAGATAAATGAACAGAATGCTGGGAAACAGGTGAACTTAATAAGACGGAATCGTGAAGACGGCACCAACATAGGCATCTGCTGATGAGGAGAGTGTTAAGCAGAGAAGATCGTGCCGCCGACAACGCTGAAAAGAGCAGTCATGCCCGCTTGCGCAGCCGCACCACGAGAACATAAAGCGTAAGCGTGTACGCAAAGCTCCATAGATGCAGGCTGCATCCTTTACCAATCGAACAAGGCCGGAAAAACTGGGTGAACGAGATTGAGGATGCTATCAGCTTGCAAAGAGTTACTCATGCAGACGTGGTCGCGAAGACCGCACCGGTGAGGCATGTGCTGATGCAGAGAGTCTTATGGAGAAAAGAGCGTGCAGCCAACAGCGTTGAAACAAGCGGCGATGTCGTCTTGCACAGCAACACCACAAAAATCCAAAGCGCATTATTCCTCCGAGTTTCAAGGTCGTCGCTTCAGTTCTGCTTGCTTATGTTGACGAATGTGATAGCGAGTGCATCATTCACGTTTCCCACACTCCAGTTTCACTCCACGACAGTCTACGACCAGAAACGTATGGCTTCAATTGGTAATCGTGGCGCCTCAACAGTGCATGTACCACCTACAGCTCGGATTGCTGTACTGGACCCCGCATCCATAGCCAACCTCCATGGTCATAAATTGTGTGGTACAGAATCAAACATGTAGAGTACAGTTTTGATAGACTTCATAAATATATCACTTGGAAACAAGCTCTACTGGAGAAGAGATTGCTTGCTCCGCGACTCTCTGGAATGCCATCAGAGGGGAGGTTTTATGGAAGATATGGTGGGAAAGATGTGCCTATAACTCTGGTGACTCCCCCAAAGAGTGGTTGATTGAGAAATCATTATTCCTCCTCTGCAAAAGAATTGCTAGCTGTAAGAATCCCCCCCCCCCCTTTAGGCATCATCAAGTTCTCCTTTTGATCAACAACAAGCTTAAACCCAAGTGGGCCCCGCATGAGGGTGATTAACCTTCTTTGTAATGCCATCTAAACTCTGTAAAATCTACCCTTGCTTTGTGGGATTCAGTGGGTCTCGTGGGCACTAGTCCCCTTCACTTGTACTTTTCTTTTAATTAATACAAGTCCGGGAGAGTAGGCTAAGGCCGAACTTCCTTTATTTAAAAAAAGAATACACTTTTGATTATGCTTTGTGGGATAGGGGAGTCCCGCAGGTACTATGCCCATTCATCTGTAGGGTTGTTTTATCAAAGTTAAAACTCGAGGGAGTAGGTGCTTCATGAACTTCTATTTTAAAAAAAGAATACAATCTTGACTAGAAATATCTATGAGTTTCTCAAAGATGGGTGTTTTTACCTTACGAGGTTAGGTGTGTGAGTGTGTTTTCAATTCATTGTACTCTCAAAAAAAAACATATAGAAAAGAAGTCCAATGGGCGAACACGTGGGCCCCTTGCAAGGATGGATTCAAGTCCTATTTCATGAGTTGGTAGGGCAGTCCTCTTCATATGATATGATGAGATGTTAAACAAGCTCTTTTTTTGGGATCATTGGCCTTCAAGTTTTTTCGATGGACAATGTTGACAATCATAAGAGTCATGCTCACTCCAATATGGTTGGCTTCTGTTCAAAGTAGTCTCCTTGCTTGACCTTAGGGTTGTCTCTATCCAGTTCCTACTCTTAATGGGCTTTCGACCTTTGTTCATTCCTAGTAAGCACCAGACACTCTACCCTCATGGGTATTATATCCTTCATATTGTATTTTAAATTAATCAAGCTATTAGAAAGAGTAGATCGCAAGATCAAACTATCAAGCTATTAGAATAGGTCGTAAGATCAAACTTCCTTAAAAAGAAAAAAAAACCCATAGAAATTTTATAATAAAAAGAAAACAAACCATAGAAATTTGATAATTATTTTGAATGAAGAGCTCTAGTTAAACACCTAGATATATAGATAAGGATATTTCTAGAAACATAATCAAGCGCCTCAAAGCCACAACATGCATAAGAATTTGAACCAAGCTCCAAGTTCACAATGAGTGAATCAAATTAGCAAGTATATTCTTACATTCTATTTTAAACCCTCTAGCATCTTGAGCAAAGAAGATTTACAACCATTTAGAAGAACACCACATAGCGAACAATTTTGTGCTACAACCATTAAATCTAAGGAGGTCCATGCATCCATAACTAATTGTAAGCTAAAGCGAATAGTGAGGATCTACAAGAATAAGCCTTGTTCAATCAAGCACTTTTTTCTTGGTCATATACTTAATTTTGTTGGCCGTGATTATAGTAGAAAGCTGTGGGTGTGTATTGTTTTGGAGAAGCTTGATGTGTTTCATAAATTACAAGTGCGGTAGACGTTTGTTGATAATAAAATAGGTAGAAAGTTGAAGATGCTTTTGGAATTAAGGGATCAAGCACACACACAAACAACACAACGAAGAAGAAGCTTACAACCACAACATACAATATATTACTAAATGTATAATAAAAAAAATTAATTACACATTTATGTTTATGATATAAGACAAGGAAAAAAACCTCATAAGCAAGGAGAAAAAGTGTTGTAGTAGTCTTAAGTGTATCCAAGCCCATCACTATCAAAATATACTAACATATTCCCCTTGTGAGTGATGTGGTGAACGAGGGGTTCACACTCATGTATCAAGATGTTTCAATCAATGTGCACTAAGGCCAATCAACAAAAAAGAGTAAACCTAAAGCTTTGTAAAAAGCATCAAACTTCTCATGAGGCATGGCATTTGTAAAAAGGTCTACAACATGATCCTAGGTGATCACATATGCCAAGAAAATATCTTTATTAGAGATTCTATGACTAACATAATGATGGTGCACCTCAATGTGCTTAGTGCTAGCATGGAATAGTGGGTTTTCCGCAACTTCCAATGTTCTCTGATTGTAACTAAATATGGTGGTGGGATAGCTCTAACCAATATGCAAGTAATCCATAAGGCATCTGAGCCACACACACTCAATACTAGTCATGAAAGCTACCCTATGTTTAGCCTCACAATTAAAAAGTGGCCACATTATGTTGCTTCTTGCTCAACCAAGATATCCATAAGCTACCAAGAATGAAGTAAAAACCACTTGTGGATACATGAGCTTCACAATAGCCAACCTAGTATGAGCCTAAAGAAGTATGTAAATCTAGCAATACTAATCCCCCATTCGGATAAAACAAAGGAATTTCTAGGTACTAAAGACATAGTGAAAGATACACTTAACAACACACCAAGGCTTCACACCTCTTCTATGCATAAATATAGTCATTTGAGAGACAAAAAATTGAATATTAGGTTGAGAGATGCATACATAAATAACTTACTATAGAGAATAACAATAAATGCATCTCAGCCATCATAAAGATTCAGTCATAAACCTCTTTACATGGAGTTACAAGGGGTTTATAATGTTCAAGACCAAAAGCGATTAAGTGTGAATATGTTTTGTTTGGAACAAAGCAATGCCTTCCATCAACTTGCACAAATTGAATACGTTAAAAATGATGTAGATGCCTCAAACATAACATTGCAAAAGATGCATGCAAATCAAATGTAAAATCAAAAATATCATCTCACTAGGACAAGTGGCAAGGATTTGATGCACATAAACAACAATGATAAGAAGTATATCATCTACACCCTTGGGTATACAAATTTCTTTTAACTATAGTACTAAAAATCCATGTGCTAATATTTATGCATGTATTTTCTAAGGAATGTGGTTCTTGCTTCAATTCATATAATTCCTTGTTTAACTTGCATATTTTGTTTTCATACCTTTTCTTCACAAAACCGTGTGTTTGAAAAACATATATTTCTTTATGGAAGCCCCCATTCAAAATGCATTTTGGATGTCCAGTTGATGTAGATTTCAATTTTGGTGAGTTGCAAGTGCACATATGCTATGAATGGTAGCATACTCACATAAAAAAGGATGTTCTTTTCTATAGCATAACCTTTATCCACAAGCCTATCCTTATAATGATCAACACTACCACTATGCTTGTGTTTCAACTTATGGGTTTATAAAGTGCCAATGGCCTTCTATCTAAGAGGCAAGTAACATAAAGAACAACCACCAATCTTCATAATTTATCAGATTTAGATTGCATAATAGCCATCCAATTATTTGAATTTTCTGTGTCATCAAAGGAAATAGACTCATCCTCACCACGAAGGCTAGATATAACTATTTCATAGCAATTAGATGTAAAGGGAGGACCATTAAAGCCTAGAAGAGTACAATAAGGCAAAGATGCATTTAACTTACTATCTCTCAAATTATACACCAACCACTTTGGCATATATTTTTCCTTGTCAATATATTCTCTCTCATCGATGAGTGCACCATGAATATCTACATTAGAAATGGAGCAATCCATATTCTCATTTAAATCTTGCATAGGTAGAGAAGTTGTCTCACTAAAGAGACACATTTGATGTCCACTAGTGAAAAGAGAGAAAACAGTGTCATACACATTTTTAAGCTCATAGACGTCTCCTTGATACATGAAAATAAAGGCTAAGTCACGTCCTCCACAAACACTACCTCTTGGCTTACCATAATACATTTTTTTCATCGATGGTATAAGTGATAAATTTTGCTCACAAAATTATATCGGACAATCAGAACCTTGTCATCTAATTTCTTCCATTTGTGTTCAAACACTAATGCATATGATTGACAACCAAAAACACAAAAAGACCAACAAATGGATTTCTTCCATGTCGAGCCTCATGTGGAGTTATAATGACTTTGTAGGAACATTTTAAGCACACATGTATCACACATTATGGCATCAAGATAGAAACTATGAGGCAATGCCTAACTTTTGACATACAGCTTCCCATTTCCATGAGAGATCCATTTTTTTTCTCATGAAAAATATTTTATTGTATTGGACATTTACATTGGTGCTTTATTTCATGTTGAACGATAAATACATTGAATTACAAATTCATATACTCCCTCTTGTAATTAGAACACATGGTGGTTATCTTACATGTTGACAAACTTTTAATCATAACCAAGAATCGTTTGAAATACATATACACTTCACAACTCGAATTTGGCAGATATACCCACGCATTCTTGGAAAGTTCATCAATAAAAGTCTTAAAGTAAAGGTAATATCCAAAGAGTATGATCACAAAAAAAACACCATGAGCAAGTTGCAATTTTCCTTTAGCTCTATCTATACCATCTTTCGGAAAATAAGAACAATAGACCTTAATCGAATTGTAGCCCTGACATACATGTTTGGATGATGCCTCAAGTTTAGAGGCCATCATATTGTTGAGATATCAAGCTCAACATGTGATGATTGAGGATGACACGTATCACTTTTTGATTTCTCTAACATGTATAGTGTTCATGCCGGTGTCGTCGAGATTTTCTCTCCTCTCTCATTCATGAAGGCCTACAGGAAACACATTCGGTGAAGGTAGCTAGAATTCCCTGAGAAGTCCAAGATGCATCAAGGATGTCAAAGAGAGCTCACATGCAAACTTTGGAAGAAATCCAGCAAATCCAAAGTAGCAATCAAACATGGTCAAATTTTGGAAAGTAGGGCAACAATTTCAATGTCTCCAAATCACACAAAAATTCATATACTTATAAAGCCTATCAAAGGCAATCTATATCGTGAATTTCACATGCAAATAGATTTTCTAGCACATTGATATGCCATGTGCATTTTGTAAAAAATGTAATTTTTCCACTTAGACCCTACAAAATCTTGTATAGGAATTTTTGTTAGCCATATGGTTTGGCATGTATAAAGATCATATGTGGGTACATATTTCTACAAATTTTTAAGGCTATCAAAGCTTCCTAGACACCTTAATGCCACCTTGAAAACCTCCAAATGTAGTCAAAATTGTATAAGGGAGATTCAGATGGGAGTTTTTTCTACATATTCCTAAAGGAGACCTTTCAAAACATAGTGCTACAAATTTTCATCTTCATCAAAGGTGGTAAAAGAGAACAAAAACCAATTTTCAAGGTCCCTATAGTTTCCTAGAATAAGCAAATTGAAGGCTTGATGGGCTACCACATGGCAAATAATGATTGAACCATGTTGTACGATCACATTCAAGGGTGGAGATGCACTAAAGCTTAAAGCAAGGAGAATCCATGATTTTTTTCATTAGATAAGTCTTTTTTGATGATCAAAGATCAATAATGCAAAGTTCATCAAAAAATAACAGCTTATCTTATCCAAATTGATGTCAGCACTAATCCAACGGTCCAGATGAGCCCCAGATCCAATGGTGGAGAATGAAGGCACCTATTTTCCCCCCCTTTGCCCTAGATATCATATAAAGAACCAATCTTAGCCATCCATTTGATAGATCCAATGGTTGTAATGAAAAGCAGTTGATCCTAGGGTTGAGAGTTGATTTCTCTAGATCCAAGGGCCCAAATCCATTCAAAAGACTATAAAATCCCCCTCCAAAATTGTGGAAGATCATTGTTAGGCATCCATAGGGCCCTTGCCAACACGGTTTCCTTGAGACGATCACCCTTAGTTGAGTGTGTGAGGATCCAAGGTGGGCTAGTTAGAGCATAGTTCCTAGAATCAATTTTAATTTAGATTCTAATCTAGGATAGGCTTATAAACCCAATGGTCTCTCCTTCTTTGCTCACCCTCAGTGGAGCATGTGAGTGAGTTAGAGTTGGTTTTATGAGTCGTAAACTTCTTTAGATATACATTACGATCCTAGAAAGATATAGGGTCAATGAAGTGGAACCTATTCTCTTACTTGTGACATTTGATTGAACTATCATGGTGAAAGGGTCATGCAAACTGCCTTTGACTAGTAGAATGTTTAGCTTGATGTATCACAACATTCATGTACATGTATGTCATTACAACATCTTTTAATTCATGTCTCTTGTCTCTTCTCTCTTAGTCTGTTATATGTTTTTACATGTCTCCTTCTATCTCGTTCTCACTACAACATATGAGGGCATACCAATGTTGTCTATACAGATAGTCACTGCTTCACATCGGTATGAACATTGGAAAGATCTAACAAAGCACACTGACAATCACTTGACCGTTGGTATGACCATTTAAAATGGATCATGGGGATGCTTTGCGACCGCCGCTATAGGCGTCGGTACAAGAGTTTGTATAAGCATTAGTAATTTATCGGTGCTCATACTGACACTTATATCGACACCTATACTGGTGCCATGTTTTAAACATACCTAGACCCGAGAGAAAAAATCAATATTTTGTGTGTCTTTTACACTGAGTATGACTTGCTTCTCTCAAAATTGCATGTGGGAACCGAATTGTGACCTGCATTGTCTTATGCATACACACACACATATAGATCTCTCTCTACACACACTCTCTCTCTCTCTAGATCTTGCATCTTGGTAAGTGGTGCACGTACTCTTACCCTTTGTCTTTCCCTATGCTTTATGTTTTATAATTTCTCTTCTCTTTGATTTTGTAGGATTTTTCTGGAATCGATTCTTTGGACGAGAGATGACATACATTAGGCTTTGATGATAGTGATCCAAAAGAGGGACATACCTCTAAGTGATTGTTTTATTCTCTATTGATAGAGTGAGAGAGAGAGAGAGAGATAGAGAAAGATAGAGAGAGAGATAAAGAGAGAGAGATAAAGAGAGATGAAAGAGAGGAAGATAGAGAGAGATAAAGAGAGATGAAAGAGAGAAAGATAGAGTGAGAGAAAGATAAAGAGAGATGAAAGAGAGAAAGGTAGAAAGAGAGATAAAGAGAGAGACAGAGAGATAGAAATACATACACACACACATGCACACATGCATACATACACACACACATATACACACATGCATACATACATACACACACACATATACACACATGCATACATACACACACATATACATACATGCATACATATACACACAAATATACACACATGCATACATACACACATACATATACACACACATACATATACTGCATACATAGACACATATACACACATGCATGCATACATACGCACACACATGTACACACATGCATATATACACACACATATACACACATGCATGCACATACATATGCATACATACATACACATATATACACACATGCATGCATACATACACACACACATGTACACATATGCATACATACATGAATACAAACACACAGACATGTACACACATGCACACATACACACACACATATATACACATGCATACATACCTACACACATATACACACATGCATACACATACATATGCATACATACATACACACATATACACACATGCATGCATACATACACACACATGTACACACATGCATACACACACACATATACACACATGCATACATACACACACATATACACACACATACATACACACACATATACACACATGCATACATACACACACACACATATACACACATGCATACATACACACATATATACACACATACATATACACACATGCATACATACACACACACATATCGATACATAAGCATACATACACAAACACATATATAATAAAATATATAAAAAATAGGGGTTTATGGTTTTTTAATTAAATGAGATATATATAACAAAAAAAAAGATAAAAAATTAGAATCTATAATTGGGGTTTATGGTTTTTTAAT
Source organism: Ceratopteris richardii (assembly GCA_020310875.1). Taxonomy (NCBI): domain Eukaryota; kingdom Viridiplantae; phylum Streptophyta; class Polypodiopsida; order Polypodiales; family Pteridaceae; genus Ceratopteris; species Ceratopteris richardii. The sequence continues at coordinate 114,564,246 of CM035413.1, forward strand.
TAAATGAGATATATATAACAAAAAAAAAGATAAAAAATTAGAATCTATAATTAAATATATAAAAAAAATATGATTGCAATATAGATAAATAAACATGAAAATAGCTAGTGTTTTGATCAAATATATATAATTAAATATATAAAAATAGGAATAGAGTTTTTAGGCTATTTACACATGCATACACATACACACACACATACACACACACACACACACACACACACACACACACACATATATATATATATATATATATATATATATATATATATATATATATATATATATATATATATATATATATATATGTGTGTGTATATATATATATATATATATATATATATATATATATATATATATATATATATATATACTCACACACACACATATACACACATACACATATATATATACATACATACACACATATACATGTTTTAGGTCTAGGTCTTTACGATTAGGGTTTTAGGGTTTTTACACATGCATAACATATATACACATATACACATATACACATATAATACATATACATAGATAAATGTATATACACATGCATACATTTAAATATATAAAAATAGGATTAGGGTTTCTAGGTTGTTTACACATGCATACACACATATAGACATATACACACATAATATATGTACACATACACATACATATACACATACATATACACATGCATACACACATATACATGTTTTAGGTCTAGGTCTTTAGGATTAGGGTTTTAGGTTTTTTTAGGTTTTTAGTAATATATATATATATATATAATTAAATATACACAATCAAATATATGAAAATAGGGATTTATGTTTTTTTAATTAAATTAAATATATATATAATTAAATATATAAATTGAATAAGAAAAAGAAAATTAAAAATATAGAATATATAATTAAATCTAGATATATTTTAGGTTTAAGTCTTTAGGATTATGATTTTTAGGTTTAGTAAGAAAAATCAAATGTTCTAAAATGTCCATATTGTATGAGATGGCTAGTTTGGATCCGGAGGAGAGAATGGCATGTCTTTGCACTTAGTATAGATATCAAATTTATCGAAAACGATAGATTTGTACTCACATGTTAGAGAATATGGATCCTTTGATAAAAGTCGACTACAAAACCTACGCTACCATTCGCATGGCCCCCTGCTGAGCAGGTGGACCCAAATGACATTACAACGATAACCTCTCGTGGACAGAAGAGAACAAAAAGGGAGTTAGAAGTACAAGGTACTAATAGCATTACACAGAATGAACACATGGAAGAAATGCTCAAAGCATTTTATGAGATGGACAAAGATCACGATGGTGGAGAAGATGTCGTGAGTTTTATGGACACAAAAAGATTTCCATGATCAGAAGCCGATGAGGAATATGGAAACATGCAAAGAATAGCTCATTTACCACTATACAATGGAGCAATGATATCTGTACTATGTGCATCACTCGCGATGCTCAATCTGCAATCCATTTATGGATGGACAAATAGTAGTGTCTATGAATTGTTCAGGTAAGTGTGTTTGAAATAAACTTTCATTGCTATATAAAAAATAACTTTATTTACTAATATCCTTCTAATTACTTATTGCAGGATTCTTAAAGATCTATTTTTTCCAGAGGGCAATGACACTCCTCCAACAGATGGAGATGCAAAAAAGCTTTTACAATCCATTGGAATGGACTATACTAAGATTCATGCAGAAGACCTTGTGGGCGAATCAATCCCCGCGAAGGTTCTTTGCCAATTTTCTATCATTCCAAGAATTAAGAGAATGTTTAGATGCAAATCCATAGCTGAGTCAATGTCATGGCATGCAAAGAACAGGTCTACAGATGGTGTAATGGGAGTGTCTGCTGAGTCTCATGATTGAAAACACATAGATAGTAAGTGGCCAGAGTTTGCTAGTGAGCCTCGAAACAGACTTCTAGGTCTAGCTATGGATGGAGTAAATCCATTTGGTTTACGCAACTCTTCATGGAGCACATGGCCTGTATGTTTGGTGAATTATAATATCCCACCATGGCGGGCCACAAAGAAGGGCCATTTATTATTAGCTCTTATTGTGCTAGGTAAGTATAAGGTAAAAAACATGGATGTATACCTTGCACCACTTGGTGGAAGAGCTACATATTTTATGGGATGGGATCACTATGGATGACATGTTTGTTAGAGTTAGGTGTCTATGGAAGCATGCAAACATCACAAGGAACAAGAAGAAGCTTGGAGCACAACACAAAATATTGAATGTATTACCACTAGAATGTACAAAGATAAGTAGCCCATTAGGGAAATAGGCATATATAAAAGTCGTGAAAAACCTCCTAAAGAGGGAAAAAAGTGCCTCGGTGATCCTAGAGTGTTCACACACATCACTACCTAAATACATCAACAAATCCCCCCTGGGAGTGGTGCGGCGAACAAGGAGTTGGCACTTATGTATACGGAAGTGCCAAGCTATGTGGAAATCACTCCATAAAAGGAAGTAAGCCCAAAGCTTTGCGGAAAAGCTTCAAACTTCTCCCTAGGCAGAGCCTTCGTGAAAAGGTCTACAGTGTTCTCCTGCATGGGCACATATGCCAAGTTGATCTCCCCCATAGAGAACCTCTCCCTGACATAATGATAATGCACCTCAGTGTGCTTAATCCAAGCATGGAACACAGGGTTCCTCGCAATTGCCAATGCGCTTTGACTGTCAGTGAAGATAGTGGTGGCAAAAGGCTGACCAACACCCAAATCAGCCATAAGGCATCTGAGCCACACTCAATAGTCATTGTGAAAGCTGCCCGATACTTAGCCTCACAACTAGAAGTCACCATAGTAGGCTGCTTCTTGCTCAACCAAGATATACATGAGCTACCACGCATGAAGAAAAAACCACTAGTGGACACATGAGTGTCATAGCAACCAGCCTAGTCAGAGTCAGAAAAACCATGCAAATCTAGCGGTAGTGATCCCTCCTTGGGAAAAAACAACCCAAGTAGTTGGGTACCACTCAAGTAGCAAAAGATGTGCTTAACCACCTGCCAATGCTTGATACCTGGGCAATGCATAAACCTGCTCATCTGTGAGATAGCCAACTAAATATTTGGCTGAGTAATGCATAAATAAATCAAGCATCCAAGAGCTTGCTGATAGAGAACAACATCAAATGCATCTCCAACATCATGAAGACTCCATCGTAAACATGTCTCCATAGGAGTGGCAATAGCCTTATAGTCTTCAAGGTTGAAATGCTGCGATAATGTGTCAATATACTTCATTTGACACAAGGCCATTCCACCATCAACATGCATAAACTGAATGCCCAAATAATGATGCAAATGCCACAAATTAGACATCTCAAATGAGGCATGCAAATCAGCCTTCAAATCAGCAATACGTTGGTCATGAGGACCAGTGAGCAGCATGTCATCAACATACACAACAATGATCAGAAGCACATCATTAGCACACTTAACATATAAGGTGCTCTCAATTGGGTTGTTCTCAAAACCATGCGCAACCAGATAGGCATGTATCTTTTCATACCAACCATGTGGTGCTTGCTTTAAACCATATAATGCCTTCTTTAATCTGCACACTTCTTTTTCATGCCCTTTCATGCAAGTCACCATTTAGAAATGTTGTTTTAATGTCCAACTGATGTACATTCCAACCATGATGGGCTGCAAGTGCAAAGATGCTATGAAGAGTAGTCATTGAGCAAGTAGGTGCAAAGGTCTCATCAAAATCAATGCCTCTTTCCTGCACATAACCCTTTGCAACAAGCCTAGGCTTATACCTGTCAAATGTTCCATGAGGCTTACACTTCAGCTTGTATACCCACTTAGTGCCAATGGCCTTCTTGCCATGAGGCAAGTCACATAAAGACCAAGTACCATTCTTCATTATATCATCATACTCAGATTGCATAGCAACCATCCAATTTTCTAAATTTTGTGCTTCATCAAATGAAACACGCTCATTCTCATCACAGAGACTAGATGCAGCCATAACATAGCAATCTGATGCAAAAGAGGCACTATGAGAGCCTGATCGAGTATGATATGACAAAGGTGCATCTAATTTACTATCACGCAAAGTTTGCACCAGCCATTTTCGCATAGTTTTTGCCTCCTCAATATCAGCTCTCTTATCAACAAGTGCATCATGTAAATCTGCATTAGAAATGGAATGATCTACATCATCACATGAAACCTGCAAAGGCTAAGAAGTTTCTTCATTAGGACCAACACTAGACTATCCACCTATAAAAAGAGACAACAAAGTATCATACATGTCTTTGGAGCTACTAGATGTCTTCTTAGTACATGTTGAAAGCAATGGCTGAATAGCATCTTCCACAAAAACATTGCGGCTAACCAAAATGATCTTAGTCTCTGGATGATACAGACGATAGCCTTTACTTTCAAAACTGTACCCAACAAAAATACATTTTACTGCTTTATCATCCAATTTTTTGTGATGTTGTTTAGACATTAATGCATATGCTAAACAACCAAAAACACGTAGATGAGAAATAGATGGCTTGCGACCATGCCAAGACTCATATGGAGTGATAGGCTGAAGCACTTTAGTGGGATACCTATTAAGTACATATGTTGCACACATAAGAGAGTCAAGCCAGAAACTATGTGGCAAAGCCTGAGTCTTGACCATACACCTCACCATCTCCATGAATGACCTATTTCTTCATTTACAAACTCGATTCTGTTGAGGTATATATGGCACTACTCACTCGTCTTTTATCCCACATTCAGCCAGAAATGCATTAAAATCAGAAGACATATATTCCCCCCCTCGATCAGAACAGACAGTGCCCAACTTAAATGCTGACAGATTTTCAGCCAAAACCAAAAGCGGTTTGAAGCAAATAAACACTTTGGACTTTGCTTTCAATAGTTTTGACCCTAGTTATCATAGATTTGACTCTACACATATTGATAGCCCCCAGGGTTACTACATGCAACCACCTGAGCATAATGAGTCCTACTATTGTGAAGAGCCGAGTGAACCTAGTTGGGAGCCAGAGTATGCAAATGTCATGTACAGAAACCCCAACCTTAGACCTCAACCTAGGCAGGTAAGACCCCCATTTCCTAGAGGACCATGCTATGGATGTTAGGAAGATCACCTCATTCTTGATTGCCCTATGCCTGCACCTACACAACCCGAATCTATGACAATTCAGGGTTTTTGTCCCGATTCTGGGAAAGAGCATCTCTTGTGAGATTGTTGTAAGAACCCCAATAATATGCTGAAAATCACTCCTATCAAGGTTATTGGGTTAGTATTAGAGTCTACAAGAAGTTTAACTTCCACTGCACCAGTGCAAGTGGTCACTAGAGCTCAGGCTGTGCAGCAGAACCAGGGTTTAGGCCAAGAAAAGAGTTCCGAGGTTAGCGAGACTGAGAGCATAACCAAGAAACGGACAAGAGCTTGGAAGGATAGCTTGGAAAGGATGAAAAGACAATGGTCTAAGAAGATGAGCGAGCTCGAGGAAAGCATAAGAGAAAAAAAAGCCAAAATCATTGAACTCACCTCTCAAACACACTCTCACATACCACCACCACCTTCATCCCTATCACCACCTAATCTACTACCTTCCAACCCACTGGACTTCGAGTCTAATTCCTTACAAGAACTACCCCATTTCACAGGCCCATGGGAAGCTAAGTCTACTTGTATGAGAGCACCCATGGCCATGGTAAGAAACGAAGACTCAGTCATACCTAGGAACACATAGGTCGTAAAGAACACTCAAGTGCAGTGCAATCTCACTTTAGAAGAACTACTCAAGGTTAGGCCAGAACTATGGAAGCATGTAGCCAACCACGTGTCGGAAATAGCTAGACCTCGTTCCTAGGTAGGATATCATAGAACGGTGCCAGAAATACCCTTGGACAAGATAGGAGACATGAGTGAAGGAAAAGAAGGAAACACCTATCTTCCCATTACCCATCAATGTTACACCACCAAGTTAATTTTGGACTCAGGTGCAGGAGTTGCAATTGCGACCACTTCCGTATGGAAGCGTTGGGGCAAGCCAGCACTAAGGCCAATGAGAATGAAATTGCAAATGGCCGATGGTCACATAGAAAGACCCTTAGGACTAATAGAAGGAATAACTCTCACTACATGTGGTTTAGAGTTTGAGCATACCTTTGGTATATGTGACTTTAGGAAGAATCAGGCCTATGAGATGATTTTGGGAAGACCATTTATGCGGCAATTGCAAGTGGTACAAGATTGGGGAACCAATTCTTTGTATTTGCAACACTTAGGTGTTACAACCAAAGTCAATCTCAAGGATTACTCTCATAGAGATGTACCCACAATTCAATGGAATTCCATCCATACAGCTAAGGATGATACAGAATCAGTGCATTCCATAGGATCAGGATCCTCATGGATGCATGAAGACACTCACTTATGGATGTGCAAAGTAGCCATAGAAGAAGAGAATAGAGAAAAAGCCAGAGAGGTAGGTGCGAAGGAAACTCATAGATCAATTCAACACCCAGCATATGCACCTATAGTATTTCCTGATGAAGAATTTGAACCTCATGGTTGGGCAAAAATTTTAGCAACAATGGATGTAGCCATCAATGAAGAACAATGGACACCCCACTATGACGAGGATGGCTATGACATTTCAGTCTTCTCATAGAGCCATTCATGTGTGATTCGGTTATTGAAGAATGTGAACATAGCACTAATGCATTTGAGGACGCAAGCGACTCCGATCTAGAGTCAATTATTATGGACCCACCTTTTGCATCAGATGAGGAGCATTTCTACGAAATAGAGGTTCACCCACAAAGACATGAAGAACTTACAAATGATGTGAGGTTAAGCACACAAGTGACCACCAAGAATGAAGGCAAGAAAAGAAAGAAGAGAGAAGTCACACAAGAGGAGGAAGAATCTTTGTTTGAGGTCCCTAAAAACTTTTAAAAGTATGAGATAGAAGATAGAAGATTCATGATAAGCATGCCTAAACGTGATGCACAATCAGGGGAGGCCTATGATAACAAAGAAACCACCAAGAAAATTGTTGTAACCATAGAAGAAGGAGAAGAAAAATGCACATACATTGGACATGACCTGACGCAGGAAGAAGATTACGAGATGATAGCCTTGTTACGAGAATACAGAGATGTTTTTGCTTGGAGTTATAAGGACTTGAAAGGTGGACCCTGACATATGCTCACATACAATTCCCATGACCCTAGATGCCAAACTCTCTAAGCAGAAGCCATACACCTATAATGACAACTATGCTGCCAAGATCAAAGAAGAGATAGATCGCTTGGTTGAAGCTGGATTCATCTATGAAATTGAGCACACTGAGTGGGTATCCCCCATCGTAGTGGTGCCCTAAAAGAATGGAAAGTTACGTGTGTGCATTAACTTGAAGAAAGTTAATGCAGCCACTATTAGAGATAGTTATCTGCTTCCTATCACTGAACATCTCTTAGAAAGAGTGGTAGGCAAGGAAGTCTACAGATTCCTTGATGGCTTCTCTGGCTATAATCAAGTGGCCATAGCTCCAGAAGATCAGCATAAGATAGCTTTTGCTTTAGTGTGGCATATTCACTTTTTGGGTTATGCCATTTGGTCTAACCAATGCACCCGCTACCTTTCAGAGACTGATGTGTCATGTAGTTAAAGAATTCATGAGGAAGAATTTAGAAGTCTATGTTGATGATCTTTGTGCTCATTCCAACATTAGATAGACACATATACTTGAACTCAAGCAAATCTTTGACAAATGTAGAGAATATCAGGTCTGCTTGAATCCAAAAAAGTGTATTTTTATGGTCAGGCAAGGGAAGATTCTAGGACGCATAGTGCCAAAGAACGGCATATCCACGGATGAGGGGAAAGTGAGAGGTATTGTGGAGCTACCGAGGCCAAGGAATTTCAAGGAGTTAGAGTCTTTCATGGGGCATTGTGGCTATTATCGTCGATTCATTCATATGTATGCAATCATTGCAAAGCCCCTGTACTCCCTTTTGAATAACTTTATGTGGATTGAAGAATGTGAAAACTCCTTTAACGAGCTCAAAAGAAGATTGTGTTCGGCACCAATCTTGACTACCCTAGATTGGAACAAGCCATTCCATGTGCATGTGGATGCATCCAACTATGCTATTGGATGCATGCTAGCACAACCTACGGGTGAAGGTAACATGGATCTACAAATTGCTTATGCAAGTAGGCAATTGAATGCTCCAGAAAGGAATTACACCACTACTCAACGAGAAGGACTCGGCATGGTATATGCGGTTAAAGAGTTTAGACACTATTTGCTTGCAAATAAGTTTAATTTTTTTGTACGGACAATCAAGCATTGCTATATCTCGTGAACAAGCCATGCAATATAGGTAGGTTAGTGAGATGGTCCCTCTTACTAATGGAATATGAATTTGAGGTAGTTGTGAGGAAAGGCAAGACTCACTTGAGATTAGATCATCTCTCAAGGCTCACATACGGAGAGGCCCCACAAGAAGTATCAGAAGATCTTCTTGATGCTTAGTGGTTTAATTTGGAAGTTACACCACAGTGGGCCAAGACATTAGTGCTAGTATTGACATATGGACCAAAACACCCAGTAATAAACACTCAAGATAGGGAGGTAGTAAAAGCCCAAAAGTACCATATCATGGCAGGAAGTATGTACAAGCATACAGATCAAGGGATATTAGCTTGTTGTGTGGAGGAGGATGAGTATGCGAAATGGTTGCAATTAGCACATGTGGGTGCATTAGAGCAAGACTACTCAAGGCAAAGAACTTTACAGACATTAAGGAGACTTGGAGTGCATTGGCTGACTATGGAAGCAGATGTCCATAAGTTGTGTAAGGAATGCCCAGTTTTTCGTATTAGACCACTAGTGGAGCATGCTACACTGTACCAAATGTCTCTAATACCAAATTGGAGTGAACCATTGGTAGCCTTCTTGAGGACAAAAACATTTCCTCACGATATGACCCTGTATAGGCAAAGAAGTTTAGAACAAGAAGCCCTAGATTACACACTCATCGGTGATAATCTATACAAGCATGGAAAAGACAGATATCTGAGACTATGTGTGCATGAGAGCGAATATCTGTTGGTGCAGACCAATCACCAATTGAAGACTTGGAAGGTTAAAGAGTGAAGGAAGGATCAATCATTGAAGCTTGGAAGAAAGACATATTCAGAGGATAAGAGAAGTGTACACATATGTACATTAGTATAGTCATAGGTGACTCAGATCTTTGTTTGAGTAATAAACTTGTACAAATTATCTATAAATACTTTGAGAAAAGTCGGGGCATGTATGAGAGCATTTGTAGAAGCCAAGATTGAGTAAGTTAGGAGTCAAGAGATAGAGAAAAGTTAGTTTGAGTTAGCTCTCATCACTCAGTTGTAAATTTCTGAGTTAATGAAGAAAGTTTGCGCCCGATCTTTTCGTGTATGCTCCTTCTGTGTTTGATCATTTGTGAAATCCTTTTGAGGATATCTAAGTTGTTAGTTAATGAGCCTGTGACCTGAATTTCAGAGTCTAATTATAATCAGGCTAGGAGAATTGTTAGTAGGAACATTCATATGTGTTGAGTGTCTACAGTTCTCTGAAACAGGCGCAAATTTCGAGTTTAATCTTTTGGTTAGTGCTCACTCCATAGTTTAAAGTTTTGTGCAAGTAAGCACTTAATCTTTAAGTTGGAAGGTGATCTACTCGTGGCTAAAAGCATTTAGCAAAACGGGTTAGATATTGTGAGAACCAAAGTTAAGAAATTAGGGGTGTCTAAATCGACTTCTCAGAAGTGCAGATTCAGACATAGGTAACTTGTGAAGACAATTTCTCAAGTTATACTAAAGCTTTTCAAGTGATTCAACTTGGAGGTGATGCGCAATCTCTAGGAGATAATTCATACAAAGTTTCATCAAAAACTTTACACGTTTGATAAGTCAATGAAAAGAAATTCTGCAGCAGACTTTTTCTGTGTTTCACTTTCTTCACAGATTTTCTTAATTTTGATAATTTGGAGATTGGACCTATAATTTAGTGAAGGTTTTGACTTACTCTTGACATAGAGGTGTTCTAAACTCAAGAGTAGGTTGTTCTTTTGGAGATTAACACTCTCCATCAGTGGTATCAGAGCAGGAGACATCAAAATCAAGGAAAGGAAGGTCCCGACTGCTGCAGATTCAAGAAGTTCAACATTTGAAGAACTAAGAAGTGAAAGCTTGGAGTCAAAAGCCTGAGAAGAAGACTACTCGACATCAAGAAAGGCAAAAGGAGCCTAATTTGAAGTAAAGGTACATACATTGCTTGTAAAGCTTGAAGTTTTCAATACACAGGTGGATACAAGATGGGAGATGCTCTACAGATAGAGAAATTGGATAGGGAAAACTATCCTGCATGGTCAATGAGAATGGAAGCTCATCTTATGAGCAAAGATTTGATTGGTTATATCACAGGAGAAGAAGAGAAGCCAGAATTTAGAGATCCTAGTGTTCCAACTAGGGAAGAGTTAGCAGATCTTAAAAATTGGATGAAGAAAGATGCTCAAGCTAGGAGCATTATCTATATGGGAGTCAATGATTACTTGTTACCTCACATTAGAGGTCTTGAAAGTGCTACTGACATATGGAATGCTTTGGAGGAGCATTTTCAGAACACTACAAAGTCAAGGAAGGCATCCTTATGGGCAGAGTTTACTACCTTCAAGAAGAAGGCCTCTCAGTCCATCTCAGATTATGTAACAAGGATGAAAGATATTGCAGATGCTTTAGGAGCTGTTGATGAAGACATTGAGGAAGATAAATTGGTAAGGCAAATACTTACAGGGTTGAGAGGTGATGACAAATGGAAGCCATTTATTTTGTCTACAGAACTTTCACTTGACCATTTCACTCCTGATTTAAATCAATTGTTAGGTCATATGCTAACATTTGAGCAGGATGTTAAAGGAGATGGTGAAAAGAGTACAGGTCATGCAATGTACTCAAAGGACAAGAAGAAGAATAGCAAAGGAAAACAACAAGCAGGTGAAGATGAAGGAACAACTACTCAAGCCAACTTCCTAAGAGGAAGAGGAGGTGGCAAAGGTAGAGGAAGAGGCAGGAATAACAAAGATGGAGGCAAAGCTTGCTGGATTTGTGGTAAGACAAATCACTTAGCTAATGATTGTTGGCACAATAATCAGAATAATAATGGATATAGTCAAAACTATAATGCAAGAGGAAGAGGTGGCAGAAATCAAAGAGGTAATTACAGAGGTAGAGGTGGAAGGAATTACTTTGGAAGAAATGCAGGTAGAGGATTCCAAAGTCAACAATACAACAACACCTACTACAATTATGCTTCAGATCAAAAGGAAGATTCAACATTGATAATGAATGCAACTTGTGAAAGACAGAGTGAAGATCAAAGAGTCTTCTACATTGACTCAGGGTGTAGCAATCACCTGAGTGGTAACATATCTTTGATGACTGATTTGGAAAGTAAAATTTTTAATCATGTTGTTCAAACAGGTGACAACACAAAGCACAATGTGAAATCAATAGGATCAGTGAAGGCCAAGGATGGAAGCACCTTATTGAGTAAGGTCTTGTATGTTCCTACAATCCCTAAGAATTTGATAAGTGTAGGTCAAATTGTTGAAAAGGGATATGAAGTAAGGTTCACTAATGATGGAGTATATGTGGAAGACCCTAGCCAAGGGTATAAACAGATTGTTTCAGGGAAAAAGGAAGGAAGACTATTTACATTGAAGATTCAAGGCAACATTGGTCATGCTATGTTCACATATGGAGGACATAAGATCTCTGAGTTAGATCTTTGGCACAAGAGGCTTGGACATTTCAATGAAAGAGGTATTAAAGATATGGTTAACAATGGTTCAGTGCTTGGATTGCCTAATGTTGCAGGTCAACATATGACATACAAATGTGAGGCATGTCAATTAGGTAAGGCTCATAAACATTCCTATTCCAAGCATGGTTTTATGCACTCAGAGAAGCTTGAGTTGGTACACACAGATGTGTGGGGACCATCAAAAGATTTCAGTATAAATGGATCAAGGTATTATGTGATTTATGTTGATGATGCTACTAGGTGGATCACTATCTATGTGATCAAAGATAAGTCAGAAGTGTTTAATACATTTAAACACTATCATGCATATGCAGAAAGAATTACAGGACATAAGTTGAAGAGACTAAGGTCAGATGGAGGGGGAGAGTATTTCTCAAATGAATTCAGTGATTACTTATGGAATGCAGGTATAAAAAGGGAAATTACTTGCAGGTACTCTCCTCAACAAAATGGTGTTGCAGAAAGGAGAAATAGAACTCTTGTTGAGTTTGCAAGGTCCATGATGAAGGAGAAAAATTGCCCTAATTATTTGTGGGCTGAGGCTGTAAATACAGCCACTTACTTGGTCAATAGGTTACCATGTAAAGCCTTGCAGGGTATGACACCATATGAGGCTTGGTGGGGTAAGAGACCTACCTTGGATCATTGCAGAGTTTTTGGGTGTGTGGCATATGCATATGTGCCATCACAATTAAGACACAAATTGGAACCCAAAGCTGAAAAGTATGTTTTCATTGGCTATGATGACAAGCAGATGGGCTATAGGTTGTGGAGTCCATCAACAAAACAATTTATGGTTTCTAAAGATGTTACATTTGATGAACAAAGCACTTGGTATGCAGGTACAATCAAAATCAATACAGATGATGAAGAAGAGGTGAGTCAAAGAAAAGGTAAATCAAAAGTTCAAATATTTGATGAGCAAGAGAATAATGAAGTGCAGGTTGAGGTGGAAGAGACACCAAGATTTGATCCTGAATGTGAAGAGCCAGAAACCTCAAGGAGTGGAGAACTCAGAAGGTCAACAAGAAATAGGTGGCAACCTACAAGGTATAGTTATGATACTTCATTTCTAGCCACAAAAGATTATGCTTATATGGTGAATACAGATGAAGACCCTTCTACATATGAAGAGGCAAAAGGTAAGGAAAAATGGGAAAGTGCTATGCAGGAAGAATATGATGCACTATTGGAGAATCAAACTTGGGATTTGGTTCCTAAACCAAATAGTCAGAAGATTATTGGATGCAAGTGGGTCTACAAGACAAAAAGGTTTGCAGATGGAAGTGTGTCTAGATATAAGGCTAGACTTGTTGTCAAAGGCTTTGCTCAGACATATGGTATTGATTATGATGAGACATATAGTCCTGTGGCAAAAATGACAACCATAAGGACACTTATTGCTATTGCTGCATGTAAAGGTTGGAAGCTATGTCAACTTGATGTGAAGAATGCTTTTTTGAATGGTTACATTTCAGATGATGTATTCATGGAGCAACCTCAAGGGTTCAAAGATAAAAGGTATCCAGATCATGTGTGCAAGCTTAAGAGAGCTTTGTATGGCTTGAAGCAGGCCCCAAGGGCATGGAACTATAGACTTGTGAAGTTCCTTAAAGAACTTGGTTTTCAGGTGTCTAAAGCAGATAGTAGCTTGCTTGTCAAGGCAAGTGAAAATGGTTTCATATACATGTGCATATATGTTGATGATATAATTCTTACAGGTACAGATGAAGAAGGAATACAAAGGCTCAAGAGGCAAATGGAAAAGGAGTTCAAGATAAGTGACTTGGGAGACTTGTCATACTTCTTGGGCATGGAGATTACATATACTCAACATGGAGTATTTGTGACCCAAGAAAGGTATTTGAAGAACTTGTTAATCAAGTTTAAAATGGATGATTGCAGGGTAGCACCTACACCAATGGAGGTGAATCACAAATTGAGTAAGTATGGAGGTGAAGAATTCAAAGACATGAGACAATATCAGAGTTTGGTTGGTAGCCTTATCTATGCTACTCTAACTAGACCTGATTTATCATATGCAGTAGGGGTTTTGTCTCAATTTATGCATTGCCCAAGGAAAGAACATTGGATTGCAGGACAAAGGGTGTTGAGGTACATTAAGGGTACACTCAATGAAGGTTTGTATTATGGGTTTACCTCAGATACAAATATCAAAATTTATAGTGATGCAGATTGGGCAGGTAATCCAGATGATAGAAGATCTACATTTGGGTACATGTGTTATGTGGGAGATAAACTTATCTCATGGTGTTCCAAGAAGCAACATACAGTTGCTTTATCTTCTACAGAAGCAGAGTATAAAGGCATGGTTGAAGCTGCAAAAGAAGTAATTTGGGTCAAGACATTGATGAAGAGTCTTGATATTATGCATGGGGTACCAATCATACATGGAGATAACATGAGTTCATTGTATTTAGCTGCTAATCCTGTTTTTCATGCCAGGACCAAACACATTGAGATTCAGTATCACTTTCTAAGAGAGAAAGTGATGGATAAGGAGATTGAAGTCATACATACTTCAACAAAGGATCAGATAGCTGATATGCTTACAAAGAGCTTGGATGGACCAAAGTTACAAAGGTTCAAAGACATGGCAGGTATAAAGAAGATAGTGAAGACCTCAATTGATGATTGAGGGGGAGCTGTTGGTGCAGACCAATCACCAATTGAAGACTTGGAAGGTTAAAGAGTGAAGGAAGGATCAATCATTGAAGCTTGGAAGAAAGACATATTCAGAGGATAAGAGAAGTGTACACATATGTACATTAGTATAGTCATAGGTGACTCAGATCTTTGTTTGAGTAATAAACTTGTACAAATTATCTATAAATACTTTGAGAAAAGTCGGGGCATGTATGAGAGCATTTGTAGAAGCCAAGATTGAGTAAGTTAGGAGTCAAGAGATAGAGAAAAGTTAGTTTGAGTTAGCTCTCATCACTCAGTTGTAAATTTCTGAGTTAATGAAGAAAGTTTGCGCCCGATCTTTTCGTGTATGCTCCTTCTGTGTTTGATCATTTGTGAAATCCTTTTGAGGATATCTAAGTTGTTAGTTAATGAGCCTGTGACCTGAATTTCAGAGTCTAATTATAATCAGGCTAGGAGAATTGTTAGTAGGAACATTCATATGTGTTGAGTGTCTACAGTTCTCTGAAACAGGCGCAAATTTCGAGTTTAATCTTTTGGTTAGTGCTCACTCCATAGTTTAAAGTTTTGTGCAAGTAAGCACTTAATCTTTAAGTTGGAAGGTGATCTACTCGTGGCTAAAAGCATTTAGCAAAACGGGTTAGATATTGTGAGAACCAAAGTTAAGAAATTAGGGGTGTCTAAATCGACTTCTCAGAAGTGCAGATTCAGACATAGGTAACTTGTGAAGACAATTTCTCAAGTTATACTAAAGCTTTTCAAGTGATTCAACTTGGAGGTGATGCGCAATCTCTAGGAGATAATTCATACAAAGTTTCATCAAAAACTTTACACGTTTGATAAGTCAATGAAAAGAAATTCTGCAGCAGACTTTTTCTGTGTTTCACTTTCTTCACAGATTTTCTTAATTTTGATAATTTGGAGATTGGACCTATAATTTAGTGAAGGTTTTGACTTACTCTTGACATAGAGGTGTTCTAAACTCAAGAGTAGGTTGTTCTTTTGGAGATTAACACTCTCCATCAATATCTTAAGATCTTGGAAACTGCTCACCAAGGTGTAGCAGGAGGACACTTTGGACCAGACCGTGTGATTAAGGCAATCCTATTTGTAGGCTTGTGGCGGCCAACCCTTCACATGGATGCACATAACTATCTGAAGACGGTGTGATGTTTATCAGCAAACTCAATATCCCATACGTAAAGATGAGATGCCATTGAAACCTATGATGGGTGGACGTGCATTCTCTGAGTGGGGAATAGACTTTGTAGGTCCTATTAATCCCCTAGCTAAGAGTTCCCATGCAGAGTATATCATTGTGGCCACTGATTATGTGAATAAATGGGTAGAAGTGAAAGCACAACAAAGAACGATGCTCAAACGATAGCTAAGTTCTTATTTGAGAATGTGTTCACTAGATATGGGCTACCTATAGAGCTAGTAAGTGATAGAGGCACTCACTTCTTGAATGAAGTCATTGAAAATATTCTCCAATAGTTCTTGGTGACACACAAGAAGTCTGCTCCCTATCATCCACAAGCTAATGGGCAAGCCGGAAGCACCAATGAGATTCTATGCAATGTGCTGACTAAATTAGTGAATAATAAGCGCCCTCATTGGAACAAATAGTTACACCATGTTGTTTGGGCATACAAAGTTGCCTATAAAATGGTACTCCAAGCCACACCCTTTCAAATGGTATTTGGCCAAAATGTGATACTACCATTGGACTTCTTGATACCAACACTAAAAGTAGCACAAGAGCATGAGTGGACCGGGCATGAACTCTCTTCAAGAATCTTTGATCTTGAACAACTAGGTGAAACGAGACTGAGAGCTATTGCAGGGATTTATGTAGCTAAGAAGAGACAAAAGGCATACTTCAATGCCCATGCAAAGGACAAAGGCTTGAAGGCTGGAGACTTGGTTTTGGTATATACCCTGAAACAACATGCAAGAAAGCTAGAGAAGCGTGGCTATGGACCCATGATTATTAATGGAATATTAACAAGTGGGGCAGTTCAGTTAGCCACTTTAGAAGGCAACGTCTTACCAAGTTATATTAGTGGATGTCGAGTCAAATTATACCAAGAACCTCTCATGGAGGAAATGCTTAACCGACTCAATACGGCCAAGAAACGCAAAGAAGAATAAAAATGAGTTCGAGAAGAAGCACAGACAGAGGTCTTCGAATGCATCCGAAGAATGAAATTGAGGAGACAAGGTAGAGATCAGCCTAGGATAGATGCCTATGCAGCTCCAGGGTATCACATGTCTATGTGAGCAGTCTCAGGTGTAATTTCCCATAGAATAATTGACCGACGTCCTTTTGTGACCTTAGAGGTAGGACAAGGAAGTAGTGCAAGGACAATAAGGGCTTTGATTGACTCAGGTGAAGCCACTAGAGTGGTTATCCTTTCGACTGTTAGAAATTAAGTGTCAATCCTATAGAAGCATACCTTATAGGATTGGGAGGTGTGGAAACCCCTTGCATGGGCCAGGTGGAGCTTGCCCTCTACATTCAAGATGTTATAATGATAGTTAAAGTACTAGTATGCAAGACGAGGATCTCACTGAGCCTCTTGTCTTGGGTCAAGACTGGATCTACAATCATGTAGTCAACCTGAACCTGAGAAGTGGACTTCTTCAGGTTTGGGTAAGTCAAAATCGCATTACCATTGAGTTAGAAAGTAGAACACTCGAGGAAATAGGAAAGGCACCAACTCTTGGTCCTTCCAGGAGTACACATGAAGATAAAGATGTTGTTCTTGTCCAAAACTCTGTGATGTAGAGGGATGATGTTTTCAACCATGAAGCTAAAGATAAGATGGAACTCCCTTCTTTTCCAAAGGTGATCAAGACATGGCAGCTGAAGGAGTACAAAATGCAGAGGAAGCAGGCGGCATACACTCAAAGTCAAAGGAAAGTACGAAGCAAGGTGTCTCAGCCAACAAAACAAGTATGGGTACGAAATGGCGAGCATCCTATTGTGGAAAAGTTAAAGCCTTTGACTAAACATCATGCCAATAAACAAAAATAGGACACTAATAAGAAGTCTTTCAAGGATTCGCCCATGAAAGTAGCACTCATCTAGGTACCCAAGAAGTCGATGAAGGTTGACCCACAATCAAGATGAAATTGCGTGCCTAAGGCTTGCTTGCGGGATCAAGTTGCCACCCATAAACTTCACAAGACAAAGCTCCATTCACACACAATTACACATGCATGAATAGGCACTAACAGGGTCACTTGTAAATGGGTCCCTAAAAAGCCTCATTTTCAAGTACGTACTCATGTAAAGTCTCCTATAGCCCACAGACGGTCATCTGGTAAAACCATGCATTATGTTTGGTGACAAAAATCTTGTAATAATCTCCCCGAACTCCATTCGGTAAATTCATCTTCGTCTACTAACTGCATCGTCCTCACACTGCACCATCACACTTAGCACATAGAACTCTTCATTCGCTAACTACACACACGATCACTGAGCACTAACTAACCCACTAAATTTATGATGGTGCTTCATGTTAATGTTGTAACGGGGACAAATGGCCATATCTTGTCCACTAAAATGTTAACATGTGCTTATACATTCTCACAGAATCAGCAAGCAAGGCAGTAACATGGCAGAAGCAACAGGAACCAGTTCAAAGGCAGGGTCGAGCTCTCAAATAGTCGACATTAAACCCTGCTCCTCGAGGAACAGTTGACTCAAAGACCTGAGGAACTCAGGACGGTTCATGTACTTCCAATTGAGGACCCTCCAAAGGGGCACACCTCGCAGGTCGACAAGCATGCCCATTGGTTCAGTGACATTGCAGGACCACTAGGAGAGGGTACCCACTTTTGGGAAGCTGAAATAGAATTCAATGGCAAGTGGGGGAGATACCACTTCTTTGCTCGCAAGTTTGAAAAGTACCAGAATGCACAAGTTATGAGATCAATGTGGACTAAAGCCAGCTTGGATAGCTACTTTAGAGCAATATTGCCCAAACCCGATTTTATGCGATGCTCTTACTTGATGAGCACTCTTACCCCTAGCCGAGCCAAAGAAGGAGATAGCACCTTTGTGCTTCTCGCATTAACCCAAGGACATGAATTGAAAAGATTTAAGCTAACCATCAACTTAGTGCGGGAGGCCCTAGACATGAAGGGCATGCACATTCCAGTCGAAAAGGAAACCTTGATTCCTGGATCAATGAAGCACAAGGACCTAAACAAACTGAAGGATATGGTAGCCATGACACCTGCCATTGCTCTCCATTTGCACACAATCATGCAACATTTTGCCTTCCCACTCAAGAACGATTTACCATGCCACCAAAGAGAATTTGGTTCAGTTTGTATTTGGCGGAAACCGAAAACCTCACCATCAATATGCCCCATTGGATTATTCATCAAATTCACCTAGCACATTAGCGGTGGAACAAGAAACACAAGAATGTACTCCATGGATGTTGCGTGCTTACACGAATCATTTACAGGTGTTTGGATTATGATGTACCCATTCAGAGAGCACTAGTATGGTCCAGAGTCCAAGAGTTCGAGAGTCGGGCATCGACGGCATGCCCACCATCAAAGAAAATGAGAGGACCCATTCAAATACCCTATGCACAGGCAAGGGGTGCCACCCTCACACCAAATGTGACACCACCTCAACAAAGACGTGTTCACCCATTCATGATTCGGTTACCCAGACAGAGTGCAGAGGGACAAAACGTTGTCTTTCCACCTATTCCTTCAAAACTGGAATTTCCACAGGGCTACACTTTGGACGAATTAACCGATGAAGAAATTGTCAGAATGATTAATGAGGAAGATCTTGAGACGGAAGAAGAACAGACCCGAGGACCGCAACCAACTATAGAGACTACAACCCCTACTAAACCTGAAGTAGTAGAAGTGAACGAAGACAAAGAAGAGACCGATGAAGAGGAGTCAGATGAAGAGCACGACGAGGAGCAGGAAGACATTACAGAACTAGTGGGTGCACCAGCCTATATGGCACAGATCAAAAGATTGTACGAGACCATGAAGAGAGTCCAAGAGCATCACAAATTGTCATTAGAAAGAGGAAAATTATTGATAAGTCAAATGTTAGGAGAAGAAGGGGTAGATGAACAGTTCATCAAGTCTTTGGGCCTTCATGCTGATGCACTTGGTATTGATGAAGCCATTCACTCGGCCATCGCTCATATTCATTGCTTTGAACAATGAGTGCATACCCGCCCCCTTTGCTCCGGAAAGCAAATTCATATAGATGTATCGGCACTAGCAAACACTACACACATGGAAGAATACCACGATACACTACTGTCACCACACTCTAGACGCCCACCCCCAAACCCACCCACCTCACCCCTCACTAAACACCACACTTCTCCTCACGACACCACCACCATAATCTCCACCACCACTAAACATGTTTTCACAACCCTCATGTCATCCATATCACCTCTGGGTTATAGTTTTCGTTCTAATGTTATAGGAATTCCCATTCCCTCTAGCACCCACTTTGGATGGGTTGCCACGCCTATATTCACAACAATGTTCACCGACATCACATCCATCGCACCGATCATCCCTATTTACATGGCAACACACACTTTTGAGAGCATGGAAACATCACTAGCTACAACACCACTCCCTGCCCCCACACTACCACAATCTTCTATTCCCCCTCCCCCACATCACCTCTTGTTTCCACTTCATTCACAACCCCTTCCCCATTCCCCCTGCATCCTTCTCTTTCCCAGCATCCACAAATGTAAATAATATTTTTTCTACAGTACATCAATGTATATATCAGTTGCAGAATGAATATCAAACCTTCGATGATCGTCATCGTATTCTATTTGCGGACCAACAACAACTACAAAAGCGGCTGACAAACCTAGAAGAAGAGAATGCAGAGCTCACCCAACGTTATACTATGCTAGAGCACGTCCATCAGACATTATTGGATACTCCTCAATAGTCAGATTCTCAGGAGGTTAAAAAACTAGAAGCTTTAATTGAAATTTCTCAGTCTGATAATATCAAAGTCCGTTGTAATATGACCTTACTGTGGAAGCATATGGCCACTACTCTAGAGGAGAATAAATGACTTCAAAGGCAAAACGAAGAGAATCTGGAAGCATCAATGGAAGGCTCTCCTCACGAGATAGATGTAGAAAAATACAAAGCTATTCCCTCAGATACAATGAAAACAATAGTCGAATCATATGCTGGTCTTCTTGAAGCAGATGAAAATTTGGAAAAAGAATGGGACACCCTCTGCCAACAGTGAAGGGCATAAATAGGGCAAACAAAGGTCACATATCCTATATCAACTATTGAAGAGCTGAACGCACTTAAAGAATAGGTTGCCGATTGCAAGGTAGATTACTTCAATATGAAAGACAACCCTCCCTTGTTATAGAACCTGAACCGGAAGAGATGGTGCCCATCGAAATAGAAGAGTCATATGAGTAACCTTATGTTCTTATGCCCATGCCGCGTGGCCAACAAACAGCTAAAGGGTTGGACACACTTGAATTTGAAGCCCCATAATGTCTGTAGAAGCTTGAAACAATGGCCTGCACACATGATGACAGAGTAGTGGTGCAAATTCAATCAATGTCTAAAGTTGAGGAGACCATTATAAAATCAAAATACTTCCAACTCATGTCCCATCATCGATGGATAGGAACAAATGATGATCAATATGTGCCATATTGCATGCTACTAGCAAATTATAATGCAGAAATTCAACGACGTTGTGGCAAGGTCCCAACTTTCGCCACCCAATTTGGTCCAGATGACATACCTGAAAACACTACACAGGGGTCCATCTTCCAACCCACTTGGCAGCTTCGTCTTCTAGAAACATATCCAAAAATGGTTCGTACATGGAATAATATGCCACTCTTCATCAAATACAATCCATGTTACGTCCCATTACTCAGAAGACACACATGGCCCGAATTTTCCATCACTGTGAAGAATGTTAAAGGCTATGAGAAATGGCTAAATTATGTGTACCTAGCACCACCACGAGGACCGGCCACAATAACATACATGATATCCACCATCCGCCACTAGGGTGTTAGATTGCAAAACGTTCTTGATGTTATGGCATAGATGTGTATGAAGATATTCGAATTGATGTTGGTCACCTCCCAAACATTCAAGAACATTCAAGATCCTCATTTCTTAGGAGTCGGTTTCACTACAAGAAATCTCGACTTAGTATATGACATGAGCACAACCCCTTCCATTAATGTGATATATGCATGGCACGCAAGGATCAAGTACCTCCCAGCATGCTACAAATAGAATTTTGAGGAGATTTTCATTACAGGGTTCTTGGAGTACCATTCCGAAATATTCGTCCCCAAACCCTCACATCTTCTCCAACTTTTCGTTGTGGAGAGGACTTTACATTCCGATTAATTGCATTTGCCACATCTACACGTTCTCAGGTCAGTTGATTGGGATGCCTTACTAAAAGATTTAGCAAGAGGATAAAGGCTAGAAGAGCATCACCTGGCTACCAATGTCATTGAATACTATGTCAAACGTTCAGCCCACCAAGGGTATGTCAAAGATGACAGACGCGACAGAGGGGGTGGTGTTGGTAGCAGTCAGGGCACTCAAGGATCTACAAGACAAGGAAGCCAACGAAGGGATTCAGAGCAGAGAGAAGGAACAAGTAAACAAGGAAGTCAATGAAGGTCTGGCAAGTAGGCCAGTTAGTTTTTCCCAACCTAATCTCTTTTCAACAAGTGATTTTCATCACTACATGAACATTGGAAATACCGTTTTTGGTAGATTCGGCTCCATTTTGTTCAAGTCGAGGAGTCCTTGAGCTTGAGGAGTATTAGAAGTATCTATCTATCAATTTTCATAATTTTTAGAGCTCATTTGAGCCTCCAAAATAGCCTAGGAACCTAATTTTTAACTAGGTCGGACAAGGTCTGGACAAGGCCATCAGATAGTCAAAAACTATAAAAGGAGCTAGAGAGCTAATTTTTGAAGAGGAAAAATTGTAATTGAACTAAAGAAGAGCTCTTGTAATTGTGTTTTGATCTTAATCAAAGCTTCCACTGTCTCACTCTTGGTTATTACGTGTGTGTGCGTGTGTGTGTGTATGTGCGTGCATTCTTGGGTGCTTCTCCATCACCACTTGCGCACATCACTTGCTCGAGGTCTTCATACCATCCTCATGTCTTCTCGGATTCACATTAAAGGAGGTGCTACTCATCACTGAGCTACAAAGCCAATCATGGCTAAAGCTGAAACTGATAACAGATTCTTCTTTATCCTTGGCACAAATAAAACATCTAACAAAGTGAAAGAACTACCATCAGCAGTAGTTAGAATGATCTTACCAACTCCCATGATAGGATAAGAGGAGTTGTTGGTGCATGTGATAGTATTCCCTATAGGGGTAGGCTCGACTGGAGAGAAGAAACTGCCTTGCAAGGTAATAGGTTTCGTTGCCCCACTATCAAAGGACCAAACATCTGAGTCTACTGCAGACATGCACTGCTCATGAGGAGATGGGTCAAAACTGCAAACAGTAGTAAATGCCCATTCTTCTTCCTGCACAAGATTAGCAGACTCTGTTTTCAGTGTAGAGGCCTCTGCAACAACCACTCCGGCTTCTTTCTTCTTTGCCTCTTTAGCATCCAGTTTTGGACAGCTCTTAATGACATGATCATTTGCTTTACAGTATTTACAAAACAATTTTTGCTTTTTCGTCTTCTCATCATTGTCTTCCTTCTTCAAATGTGCAGCATTTGGAGATTTCTGCTTACTAGTAGATGAGCTCCATTTACCTTTGCCGTTTTGACTAGCCAAGAAAGCTTGATCTATAACATGCATAATAGACCTATTCTGCCTAGATTGATCTTCTTACAATAGAATAGAAATTAACTCCACAAATGAAAAGGCATTTGGATTGCTTTTCATCATCAAACGAAGAGTAGAAGCAAAACTCTCATATGAATCACGAAGACCATTCAGAATAGTCTGCACAAGTGAACTATCAGGAAGAACTTCATCAACAAAAATTAATTGTTCCTTCAAATCCTTGATCTTTGCTAGAAAATTATCCATAGAATCACCTTTAATCATGTGCTCACTCTCCAATTGTTTTCGGAGGTAAGCAACACGAGCCTCATTCCTAGCCCGATACAATGTGGTAAGTGTCCCAAGCATCCTTAGCTGTTCTGCAAGAGCGAATGTGAGGAATAATGGCACATTTGATAGCCAAAGCTATCAATGCATGTGCCTAGGCATCTGTGCCATCCCAACAAATTTTCTCTACAGTAGGTACACAATGTTCCATAGTCCTTTTGTGACCAATACCTGTCGGTAGTTGTACTAAAATACCTTGATGCAAAAAATTGGTTGTACCTCAACATGTTGAACATAACTGTCTAGATGAATTCTGCTAAACCTATAGCAGACTTCGAGATGCTTATACTGTTGGAAGTGAGGTAGGCCCTTGGCTCATGTCACAGGTCCATGGTTCCATAGGTCCAGTATATACAACATTAATTCCAACATTCTTCAATATTGACAAAACATGAACATACCAGAACTTAATCATACAGATGATGAGACAAAGATAGAGAAAGAATAGACAACATGTGTAAGGTGTTACGTAAGCCATCACTTACTCATAGTATCATATATACCAATGTTCAATGTACAATGTGGGTGCAAAACTCTCAACCACTCTATGTGATGAGAAATAGATGAATGAGTGAATGTACAATGTAACAAACATATTCAGATGTATGGGCAGTAATCTGAATATACATGAGATGTGTGACCTTATAGGTTATAGAAGAGTGAATATGAGTGACTGAAAGAGGAAGGATCAGTGTGAAACTGATAATCAACAAAACCTCATCTGAACTTAGGCTATGGAAGACCCTAAGTCAGATACGTGTGTGAAAAGATCACATACTTATAAAGTAGCATAGAATGCTAACAAGTTTGTTGCAGGAAATCCTCAAACTCATGTGAACACACCTTCTCAAACACCTCATCAAAATATGCATAAAGCATATATGTACTGTTTCTCTTGTACCTATGCCGAATAGGAATCCTCTTGATATGAACGCCACAGCCTCCATAAAATTTAAGTAGTACCTATGTGCATAAAGAGAATATGTACCTGAATACTTAACATAAGATGTAAATCTTATGTTAACCACCATCCAATGTCTTTGAAGTAGCCCGACATCTTCTTGTAGAAGACAATCTTCAACCTGATATCTTCTTGTAGAAGACAATCTTCAAATACACCATGTAGATGGCACCATCCAATGTCTTTGAAGTAGCCCGACATCTTCTTGTACAAGACAATCTTCAACCTAATATCTTCGTGTAGAAGACAATCTTCAAATACATCATGTAGATGGCCGATCCTCACCATCAAGCTGCTAATGACCAAGTCTTCTTGCCATGAACAAGAGATAACCTCCTCTCTATGAGGTAGAGTGTGAGCACACCCTTCATCTTCTCCAAGAAGAATCACCAAGAAGAACTCCATAGCTGCTCCTCAACATGCTTCAAGTTAGCACCATGGCTGCCCCATGTGCTAGACGAAATACCACCTCTACTGAGGTCCAAGCTCCAAGCTTGTGTTGAATACTAGGTGAAGGATGAATAGAAGTGATCCAAGCGTATTCTTATACAGTCTTTTGTCTACCTTGAAAAGCAATAATAAAGCAAACAATAAAGCCATGTACAAAACGATCGCAGTGCGAAAAAAAAACAAGTTCAGTTCGGGCGTTCCGTGATCACGATCTGTCCGTCGGATGTTTAATAAAGTAAAAAGCTTTAATTTGTTTTCCTCACGAACGTGTTGCCTACGGAGGTCGATCTTGGGTTGGTTGCATGAGAAGCAAAGTAGCTAACCAAGGCGCCCACGTCGCTTAGTTGTAGGAACACTTAGTTTGAACACTATAGATTGTTTTGCTGCGAGTCTTCTTGTAAACCAACTTGTAGAGGAAGTAGAAAAGACTACTACACATGCTCTAAATTGTTGGACTATTGAACCAATAAGGCATTGTTTTTCCAACATATACTAGCGAACTAAAACTTGTATATACCTTTGGCACAAAAAGACAAAATAGCCTGCACAAGTGTTGCGATAGTGCATCCGAGGCCAAAATGAGCTCAGAGCGTGATTTCGGCACCACAAAGAAAAGTTGTTTTGATCTTTGAAACACCTTGAGTATGCTCACCAAAACTTGTACGATTTTGAGAATGCAAATCAGAGAGGTGTCAATGATGCCCTAGATGAAGCGGCAACCTGCTCTGATACCAATTGTTGGAGTTAGATGTCTGTGGAAGCACATGAACAACAAAAGGAAGAAGAAAAAGCTTGGAGCGCAACACACAATACTGAATGTATTACCACTAGAATGTACAAAAATAAGTAGCCCATTAGGGCAATACATGTATACACAAGCCGAGGGTAAAAAACCTCCTAAAGAGGGAAAAAAGTGCCCTAGTGGTCCTAGAGTGTTCACACACATCACTACGTAAATATATCAACAATGTCTCAACCTATAAGAAGATGAGACATGCGAGTGCAAGGCATACTTATGTGGATGATGCATGATTAGCTTGATTATGGTGAATGTTCAGGTTTATCGATTTTGAGTTACCATGCTTGTCCCCTATGTGGACCATGACTCGAGGCACGCTATTCCAAAGCACTTCGTAAAACTGTCCATGGACATAATAGATATTTTCCTAATGGACATGTTGTACATGAAGGGCAAATTGGTCGACAGGTGCAATGCCAAATGAAAGCTAGCGATTTGGAAGCATTTGTGGGATTCAGAAACTCCAGTCGCTGGCATGAAACGATTGTCGATGTTTCATGAACTCCCTTATTGGAGCGAGTTATTGATCAATCATTTGGTGGACCAGATGCATATTTTCAAGAATGTGGGAGAGATTCTCTAGAAGTCTTTGATCAGAAAGAAAGAAAGGAAAGCACAAAGGGATGACTTGGAAGAGTGAGGTCATATGCAAGAGTTGTGGGGAGTTACTAAGCCCAAGGGAACATTATCTTTACCAAGAGCTCCTTAGGTGCTTTGCACGATGGAAGAGCAACAAGTGAAGAAGATAATTTCTAAGTTTCGGACACCTATTGGATGCATGAGGTGTCTAAAGAATGCCTCACATAAAATGGCGATCGTAAAGGGTTCAAGTCTCATGATTGGCACAAGTTTTTACAGTTTGTGCTCCCTGTAGCTTTAAAAGATTGTCTTTCGGAGGATGTGTGGACTCACTCCTCCCAGCCTCACTCCCGTCAGCGTCACTCCTGTTGGCATCACTCCTACGGGCGGTGCTACTCCTACTAGAGGTATGTCTCCTAGCTTTATGACTCCACCATGACCATCTTCTCAGCCATCCCCTAGGGGCTCTAGTAGTATACGTGTGCATTCAACACCTCAGCATAATACAAGTGTTGGCCTATCTCATAGATCGAGGTCATGCTCTAGAGCACGAGGTTTTAGGAGTGGATCTACATGTAGCTCTAGAGGAGGCAACTATTGTGGAGGTAGTGCGGTACATGTTGTGTTGCCCACTTCTACTCCTAGAGTGAGTACCCCAGATGTAGGTATGCCATGTGGTACACTGTGTGGAACACCACGTACACCTTGGGGTGCTCATGACCATGATGACTCCAAGGTGTATAGTATCCGTGATGGAGCTCTGGTGATGGATGAGGTCAAAAAGACCATGCATCAGCGTATACGACAGCTTTGCTCCATATAGTTTGGAAACTCTATCATGTTGAAATGGAGCAAACAAGATAAAGATCATAAAAATTATATCACAGAGACGATCTATCAAGAGTTCGGACGAAGACATGGTCATAGTCTTGACAACTTAGAGTGGATTCAGCACATCGCACATGAAGTTATGTCCGATCGACGATCTGAGGCTCGTGATGCTTTCAGAGCACACTTACCAAAACTTGTATGGTTAGATGTTGAGGGGTGGCATATGATTCGCGATGAGTAGTAGCAGACTCCTGACCGATATTGCCAGTAGGGAGATGTTGCAACCACACGTCTAGATATGGTCAAACCGTCACATTTGGGCAGTGGCAGATATGACACTATGCATCACGAATTTGCAAGAATCATTTGCTTTATTGAATTTGTTTGTGTTAAGCATGGCATGTATGTTTATCTAACATTCTGTATATTTGTTCCAAGAGTTGACAATGGGCCGTCCTCCAACACGAACGGAGGAGGCTTATGAATATCATCATGGATTGATTGCACCATTGAAGGACTTGGAGGGACGTGGTGCGTGTTGATATATTTAGGTACTGATGTTTGTGAACACACTAGGACCGTCGGGGCACTTTTTTCCCTCTTTAGGAGGTTTTTCTCCCCTGGCTTGTATATATGCCTATTGCCCTAATGGGATACTTATCTTTGTACATTCTCTAGTAATACATTCAGTATTATGTGTTTGTGCTCCAAGCTTCTTCTTCTTCCTTGTGCTGTTCGCGTGCTTTCACAGACGTCTAACTCCAACACTTGGTATCAGAGCAGGTCGTCGCTTCATCTAGGGCGCCGTCGACACTCCTCCGTTTGCAGTCTCAGATTTGCAGAAATTTGGTGAGCATACTCATGGTGTTTCAGAGATCCGAACGCACTATCACAGTGCTTGTGCAGGCTATTTAATCTTTTTGTGCCAAAGGTATATACCAGTTTTTGTTCGCCAGTTTAAGCGTCTCAAAGTCTGCTACAGGTCTAGCAAAACTCGCCTCAGCAGTTATGTTCTACTTTTTGAGATACAGTCAATTTTTTGCATCAAGGTATTTTAGTCACCGGCCATGGCTGAAAGCAATGATGTACTCCGTATGTTGGCTATTGAGGATAATTTGGATGGTACCAAGTACCCATTGTGGGCTTATATGATGCGACATGTATTGGTTGCAAAAGGATTGTGGAACATTGTGCAGGGTTTTGAAAGACGTCCTATCACACCTCTGACTACAGGTACTGCAAATATAGGTGCTGGAGCTGATGAAGATGTTGTCGAAGATGATATTCCACAGATTCCTGTTCGTGCTGCTCTTTCTACTGCACCTTCTGCAGAGCAGATTCGTTGGGATGGCAGAGATGCACAGGCACATGCATTGATAGCTTTGTCTATCAAACGTGCCATTATTCCTCATATTCGCTCTTACAGAATAGCTAAGGATGCTTGGGATACATTTACCACATTGTACCAAGCTAGGAATGAGGCTCGTGTTGCTTACCTCTGAAAACAGTTGGAGAGTGAGCACATGAATGAAAGTGATTCTATGGACAGTTTCCTAACGAAGATCAAAGACTTGAAGGAACAGTTGATTTTTGCTGATGAGGTTATACCAGATAGCTCACTTGTGCAGACCGTTCTGAATGGTCTTCCTGATTCATACCAGAGTTTTGCTTCTACTCTTCAGTTGATGATGAAAGGCAATCCGAATGCCTTATCATTTGAGGAGTTAGTCTCTGTTCTCTTGCAGGAAGATCAGTCCAGGCAGAACAAGTCCATTATGCGAGTTGCAGATCAAGCTTTCTTGGCTAGTCAGAAGGGCAAAGGAAAATGGAGCTCTTCAACTAGTAAGCAGAAATCTGCTAATTTTGCATATTCAAAGAAGGAAGATAAAGATGAGAAGAAATCAGAAAAGCAGAAATCATTTTGTAAGTACTGTAAAGGGAATGATCATATCATAAAGAACTATCCAAAACTGGTTGCTAAAGAGGCAAAGAAGAAAGCGGCTGGAATGGTTGTTGCAGAGGCCTCTACACCAAAAACAGAGTCTCCAAATCTTTTGCAGGAAGAAGAATGGGCGTTTACTACTGTCTAAAGTTTTGACCCATCTTCTCATGAGCAGTGCATGTCTGCAGTAGACTTAGATGTTTGGTATTTTGACACTGGGGCTACCAATACCTCGCAGCGTAGTTTCTTCTCTTCACTCGAGCTTGCCCCTAAAGGGAATACTGTTACATGCGCCAACAACTCCTCTTATCCTGTTATGGGATTTGGTAAGATCATTTTGACTACTGCTGATGGTAGTTCTTTCACTTTGTCAGATGCTTTATTTATGCCAGGGATGAAAAAGAACCTGTTATCAGTTTTTGCATTAGCCAAGATTGGCTTGGTTGTGAAATTTGTTGATGACAGGTGTACAGTTCATGATCTGTCAAATGGCAATGTGATTATTGCTTCTGGCATTTTATGTCATGGGCTCTATAAGCTCATAGACTATGAAAGATCTGAAAATGATTTGGCATGTGCAGTAAATGATTCTCAAGCTATGTCAGATGCAAAGCTTTCGCATGCACGCATTGGTCATCTGAATTTTGCTAGTTTGCTACGCCTACAGAAATCTGAAATGGTGTCCTCTTTGCCCAAACTTGAGGCACCTGGAAAACATGTTTGTGAAGGCTGTATTTTGGGCAAAATGCAGCGTTCCTCCTTTCCGAAAGATGGTTCAGTTCGGGCTACACAAAAATTGCAGCTTGTACATAGTGATGTCTGTGGTCCTATGCAGACACCCTCTTTTGGAAATTACCTTTACTTCGTGACTTTCATTGATGATTTTTCCAGGTATGCATGGGTATATCCACTGAAAGAAAAGTCCGAAGTGTTCATGTGCTTCAAACAGTTTTTGGTTTAGGCTGAAAATCTGTCAGCATGTAAAATGGGCACCCTCCGTTTTGATCGAGGGGGGGAATATATGTCTTCTGATTTTAATGCATTTCTGGCTGAATGTGGGATAAAACACCAGTGTACAGTGCGGTATACACCTCAACAGAATGGAGTTGCTAAACAGAAGAACAGGTCACTCATGGAGATGGTGAGGTGTATGGTCAAGGGTCAGGCTTTACCTCATAGTTTTTGGCTTGAGGCTGTCATATGTGTAGCATATGTACTGAACAGGTGTCCCACTAAAGTGTTGCAGTCTATCACTCCATATGAGGCTTGGCATGACCGCAAGCCATCTGTTGCTCATCTGCGTGTTTTTGGTTGTTTGGCATATGCACTAGTGCCTGAACAACATCATAGAAAATTGGATGATAAGGCAGTAAAATGTATTTTTGTTTGGTACAGTTCTGAAAGTAAAGGCTATCGTCTGTATCATCCACAAACTAAATGCATTTTGGTTAGCCGTGATGTTGTCTTTGTGGAAGATGCTATTCAGCCATTGCTTTCATGTACTAAGGAGACATCTGTAAGCTCCAAAGACATGTATCATACTTTGATGCCTCTTTTTACAGGTGGACAGTCTAGTGCTGGTCCTAATGAGGCAACTTGTCAGCCTTTGCAGGTTTCATATGATGGTGCAGATCATTCCATTTCTGATGCAGATTCATGATGCACTTGTTGATGAGAGAGTTGATATTGAGAAGACAAAAACTATGCCGAAATGGCCGGTGCAGACTTTGCGTGACAGCAAATTAGATGCTCCTTTGTCATATCATACTCGTTCAGGCTCTCATAGTGCCTCCTTTGCATCACATTTCTATGCTATGGCTGCGTCTAGTCTTTGTGATGAGAATGAGCCTCTTTCTTTTGATGAAGCACAGAATTCAGAAAATTCGATGGCTGCTATGCAATGTGAATATGATGCTATAATGAAGAATGGTACATGGTCTTTATGTGACTTGCCTCCTGGCAAGAAGGCCATTGGCACTAAGTGGGTATACAAGTTGAAGCGTAAACCTGATGGTAGAGTTGACAGTTATAAGGCTAGGCTTGTTGCAAAGGGTTATGCGCAGGAAAGAGGCATTGATTTTGATGAGACCTTTGCACCTACATGTCGTATGACTATTGTTCGAAGTATTTGTGCACTTGCAGCCCATCATGGTTGGAATGTACATCAGTTGCACATTAAAATAGCATTTTTGAATGGTGACTTGCATGAAGAAGTGTATGTTTTTTACCCCCGTGGCTTTGTGCAGAAAGGGCATGAAAACTAGGTGTGCAGGTTAAAAAAGGCATTATATGGTTTAAAGCAAGCATCATGTGCTTGGTATGAGAAGATACATGCCTATTTGGTTGCACATGGTTTTGAGAACAGTCCAACTGAAAGATCCTTATATGTTAAGCGTGTTAATGATGTGCTTCTGATCATTGTTGTGTGTTAATGATGTGTTAATGATGTCCTATTGAGAAGCATATTGCTGATTTCAAGGCTGATTTGCATGCCTCATTTGAGATGTCTGATCTGGGGCATTTGCATCATTATTTGGGCATTCAGTTTATGCAAGTTGATGGTGGAATGGCTTTGTGTCAAACGAAAAAAATTGACACATTATTGCAGCGTTTTGGCCTTGAAGACTGTAAGCCTATTGCCACTCCTATGGAGACAGGTTTACGATTGAGTCTTCATGATGCTGGAGATGCATTTGATGTTGTTCTCTATCAGCAGGCTGTTGGATGCTTGATTTACTTATGCATTACTCGGCCAGATATTTAGTTTTTTGTCTCACAGATGAGCAAGTTTATGCATTGCCCAGGACTGAAGCATTAGGAGGCGGTTAAGCACATCTTTCGCTACTTGAGTGGTACTCGTCTGCTTGGGTTGTTTTATCCCAAGGGGGGATCACTACCGCCAAATTTGCATGCTTTTTCTGACTCTGATTGGGCTGGTTGCTATGACACTCGTGTGTCCACTAGTGGCTTTTGCTTCATGCTTGGTAGCTCATGTATATCTTGGTTGAGCAAGAAGCAGCCTACTGTGGCCACTTCCAGTTTTGAGGCTGAGTATAGGGCAGCTTTCAAAGCAACTGTTAAGTGTGTATGGCTCAGATGCCTTATGGCTGATTTGGGTGTTGGTCAGTCTTCTGCCACCACCATCTTCACTGACAGTCAAAGCGCATTGGCAGTTGCGAGGAACCCTGTGTTCCATGCTCGCACTAAGCACATTGAGGTGCATTATCACTATGTCAGGGAGAGGTTCTCTGTTGGGGAGATCAGCTTGGCATATGTGCCCACGCAGGAGAACATTGCAGACCTTTTCACGAAGGCTCTGCCTAGGGAGAAGTTTGAAGCTTTCCACAAAGCTTTGGGCTTACTTCCTTTTGTGGAGTGATTTCCTTATAGCTTGGCACTTCCTTATACATGAGTGCCAGCTCCTTGTTCACTGCATCACTCCCAAGGGGGATTTTTTGATATATTTAGGTAGTGATGTGTGTCAACACACTAGAATCGTCGGGGCACTTTTTTCCCTCTTTAGGAGGTTTTTTCCCCCCGGCTTGTATATACGCCTATTGCCCTAATGGGCTACTTATCTTTGTACATTCTCTAGTAATACATTCAGTATTGTGTGTTTGTGCTCCAAGGTTCTTCTTCTTCCTTGTGCTGTTCGCGTGCTTCCACAGACGTCTAACTCCAACAGTGCGGTCGTTTCATGGGAGCATCTACGATGAGGTGATGAATTTAGAAACTTGGTTTTTACTTGTTGTTTGAATATATCATGTTGATTTATCTCATTTCATAAATGTTCTTTGTTGCACGATTACGGATATAGATGTTTCGATCCTTCTGTGCATGTGTATGGTAGTGGTTTGCCATAATTTTGTATTTGGCTCATATATGTTAGTGATGCACCATAATTTTGTATTTGATTCTTATATTTTTCATTTATTTAATATATAAATTTTTTTGTACATGGTTCATAGTTCATTCTGCTCATCTCTTTTGTGTCCGATAGTATTTTGCTTTATGAAATCATGTTTCGGTCACCATTAGACTACACATCACATGTACTCTTTTTTTTTTTGCAAAAGTGTATTATCTTTTGCTAAGCAACATCATGGTAATGTTGCTGTAGCAAGAGACAACACACTCTGCCCGAAAAAAATTTTTGCAGATATGGTCGTCGGTATGTGTGACGATACTCCCAAGATGGTCATCCATATGCACGATGGTACACTTAGCAGACATCAGTATAGGCATCAGTATGAGTGTCGATATTTCTTATGCTTATACCGACGCTCATACCGATGCCTATATTGGCACCTATACCCGTGTTTTGGTTCCAATGCCTATACCAACCCGTACACCAACGTCGGGGAAAAATCATGCCTATTCATTTTCTTCAGTAGAAGCCTCGGTATACCCTTGATATGTTGTAGTGTCTATGTGTGAGAAGACTCCACAGTCTTGCATTGAACCAGTGGGGATGATCCATTGAGATTGAGAGAATACATTTCTATTCATTCATAAATCATGACCAACATGCATTCATACCACCCACAAACACCCATGCATATGTTTCATTTGAAAGTGTATAAGAAGCTCCATTCTTGGACAATTCTTCCTTTTGAAATTGATTCATGTGTGTGGTTTTCTTTTTGTTCTTATCATGCATACATCCACAAGAACCCACACATATGAATTAAATTTTGAAAGTTTATAAGAAGCTCCATTTTTTTGGACCATTCTTCCTTTCCAAATTGATTAATTTGAATGGTTTTTCTTTTTTCCTCCTCATTCATGTTCATGCATTTTTCTTGCATTCATATGTTCCCCTTTCCTTAATCAAATCATGACATCTCTCCTCTCCAAGCCAACTTCATCTTCACCTTCATATTTTGATAAAAAAACCTTCCAACACTCACTAGCTTCATACACTCTGCATGTGCCGCGATGGGACCCAATCCACCTAGATTGCGATCACCTCCACATTTGAACCCGACCTTAAATGCTTTGTGGCATTTGCTTTTGATCTTTGCGATCCATATCCTTTGTTGCATATTTTTCATCCTCATCATATCATCATCATCATTGTTGAGTGTTGCACTAGATTTCTCACAATATCATGCACATCTTCATCGTGAAGTAAATGCATTTGTGAGAGATCTAGAGCATCGTGCATCACTTACACATTCACGTAAGATGGAGGAAGGATTCAAATCCCTTATTGTTGAGAAACAAGGCCAAAGAATAGGCTCTTCTATGTTGAGAGAGAAGGGAAAATTCAATGGCATCAACATTACAAGCTACTTAGATTTGTTTGCAGAGCAAGCTCTGATTTTTTGTCTTCCCAAAGATCTTTTGATAACATTCTTTGAATGAATTGTTGATAGCTCTATCATAAACCATGTCACTCAATATGATTGTCTTCCTTGGAGTGATTTTAGAAAGTTGATGCTGAAAGAATTCTATCTTGAGGATTATAGCCAACATAATGGGGATGGATTCTTATGATGGGTCGATTCCCCAAAGCCTAGTAGCTCTATTACTCACTTATAAAATGAGTATATTAGATGCTATGAACAACTTCCTTATGAGGATAAGATAACTTTGGAACGTGATCTTGTGATCAATTTTCTGAAGCTTCTTCATCATGAAACTCGTAGGGAAGTTGAACGACAACTATAAGAGCCAGATAAATGCTATGGTCTTACTGAAAAATTTGTAAAAAGTGCATAAAGTAGTAGAGGATGTAGCCCATAGACATCAAAGACAATCCATGCTTTATGAGCAAACTACTCTTCCTCAAGTTAGCATTGCACAAGCTGAGGAGCAAGTTTGAGAAAAATCCCATGCTATGCTTTTTTACTCTACTCCTATTCCTCAAGTGATGGAGCCTAGTCAAGGTTTTAAAGTAGATCCAAATAAAAGTGTAGTTCAACAATCTCAAGTGGAAATTCTCACTAAGCAAATGGAAAGCCTTATTGCTACACAATCCAATTTGGCCAAGACTTAAGATGCTTTACAATCTAATTCATCAAAACTTTCCAAAAACAAATGAACCCAATGTCTTTACAAGAGCCTCATCAACATTTTA
This sequence comes from Ceratopteris richardii, assembly GCA_020310875.1. NCBI lineage: Eukaryota > Viridiplantae > Streptophyta > Polypodiopsida > Polypodiales > Pteridaceae > Ceratopteris > Ceratopteris richardii. The sequence continues at coordinate 114,599,623 of CM035413.1, forward strand.
TAGCTCCCAATCAAAATCCACAAGTAGCTCCTACTCAAGCATATCAAGTTCCTCCAATGCATAATCCTTGAATGCAAAATCCTCATCCTCATGTGCAAAATCCTCAAATGTATCAAAACATGTATCCTCAAGCTGCTCAAACAACTTTTCAAAATCATCAAAATCAAAATTTTCAAAATCATCAATCGTATGCTCAAGCTCATGCATTGATTGCGCTTTCTGTGAAGCGTCATATAGTTCCACACATTCGGTCATGTTCTACATCACGACAGGCATAGGACACTCTTGCTTCTTTGTATGTTGTACGTAATGAACCACGTGTTGCATACTTGAGGAAGCAACTTGAGGATGTATGAATTGCTGAAAATGAGTCAGTGGATGTGTATGTGACATGCATCAAGGACTTGAAAGAGCAATTGGAAAACATAGATGAGATCATTCCGGATGCATCACTTATTTCTACATTGTTGAAAGGATTACCGAAATCATTTCAAAGCTTTTCTACTACACTCCGTTTGGTTGTAAAAGGAAATTCTAATATGTATGCATTTGATGAGGTTGTGTCTCTTCTTTTGCAAGAAGAGTAATCTAGAGTGAATAGGAGTGGTTTGATTGAGGGAACGCAAGCACTTTCTATCTCACAAAAGGCAAAAAACAAGTATCATTCAACTTTGGGTTCATCAAAACCAAAGCCTCAAGCTTTCTCTTCAACTCATTCCTCTAATGCTGCTGATTTGCAAAAGAAGAAGAAATGCAAACCTTGTCAAAAGGCTGGTCATACGATTTTTGAATGTAGAAAGCTTGCTAAACGCAATGAAAAGAAGAAGGAATTCGGCATGTCTATTGTTGAAAATTCAGAAAATGCAAAGAATGATGAAGCTAACATGGCTCAAGATTTTTGGGCATGTGTTGTTACATGTCATTATGATGCTTTTTGCATTCTAAATGTATGGTTGTGAGTGAGGCTGATTCGTATTGGTTTTTTGATAGTGGTGCTTCAAAGCACATAACATCATGCAAAAGATTTTTTGCCTCTTTGAGAGATGCACCCAAAGGAGGACATGTGATGTGTGCAAACAATGCCTCTTATCCTATCATTAGAGTAGGAGAAATTGAGCTTACAGTTGCAAATGGAGGTGTGATTCTCTTGAAAAATGCATTGTATGTGCCCGATATCAAGAAGAACTTAATTTCAGTTCTGTTGATTGCCAAAGCTAGACTTCATGTACAGTTTGTTGATGATAAGTGTATGGTTCATGATTTCAGCAATGGCGATGTTATTGTGATGTTTGGTACATTATGTAATGGTTTGTATCGCATGGATATATACAAGAGGGCTGCCTCGAATGCCTTGGTTGCTCATACTTCTTCCATGGCTGAAATGGACCTTTGGCATGCCCGTTTTGGTCACTTGAACTTCATTAGTTTGCTTTACTTGCAAAAGAAGGACATGGTTATTGGTTTGCCTATACTTGAGTCCATTGAAAAGCATGCATGTGAAGGGTGCATTCTTGGAAAAATGCATCGTGCTTCTTTTCCAAAAGATAGTCATACACACACTACAAGAAAATTGCAACTTGTTCATAGTGATGTATGTGGTCCCGTCAAGACTCCATCTTTTGGGAAGCATGTATGTTTTGTTACCTTCATGGATGATGCTACGCACCATACAAGGGTGTATACTATGAAAGCAAAGAATGGGGTATTTTCTTACTTCAAAGCATTTTTAGCTATGGCTGAATTTTTTTCTTCACAAAAGCTTTTGACTCTATGCAAGGATCATGGTGGTGAATACATGTCACATGAGTTTAATGCTTTTCTTTGTGAAAGAGGTATTTCACACCAACGTACAGTGCCATATACACCTCAGCAAAATGGTGTTGCTGAGCATAAAAATAGAACTCTACTTGAAATGGCATGATGTATGGTTAAAGGAAAGCATCTTCCCGATAATCATGTGTGCAAACTATGTGTTGAATCACTGCCCTACAAAAGCATTGAGAGTCATCACTCCTTAGGAGGCTTGGAATGGTCATAACTCTATGGTTAGTCATATGCATGTGTTTGGTTGTTTGGCATATGCTCTTGTGCCATCAAAACAACATCAAAAACTTGATGACAAGGCAAAGAAATGTATATTTATTGGTTATAGTGCTGAAAGTAAGGGATATCGTTCGTACCATCCATTGATGAACACAATTATTGTGAGTCAAGATGTGGTATTTGCTAAAAATTCAGTTTTCCCTCTACTTGAATGCAAAAAATAGCCAACAATTAGCTCAGAAGATGTGTTCGATACACTCATGCCTTTGCTCCAAAATGGTGCACTTGACTATGGCCATGTAGACCAGCCAACAGAGGCTCAAAGGGCTGAAAAGTTCCAACCAAACATGGCTGAAAATTTTCAGCCAAACATTATCAAAATTGTTGGAAATTTCCAGCCACATATGGCTGAACGTTTGCATCAAAATATGGCTGAAAATGAGCATGAAATTCAGCCTAGGCATGATATAAGTGTTGATAATGTATTACATAATGAATGTATGTCTATCAAGAGTGCACAAAGTATGCCAAAGTGGCTGAAACAAACTTTGCAAGACAGCAAATTGAGTGCACCTTTACTTGGTAGAACAAGATCAAGCTCTTACCATGCATCAAGTAATTTTGTGGATTATTCTCTTATTGCAACAACATGTAATGAAGAGCCACTTTCTTTTGAAGATGCATGTGACAATCCACAATAGATGAGCGCTATGCAATCAAAAATGGATTCCATACATAGGAATGGTACTTGAGAGTTATGTGAATTGCCAAAAGGAAAGAATGCCATTGAAAGGATATGCACAACAATATGGCATTGACTATGAGGAAACTTTTGCACCTACTTCATGCATGACTACCATTTGTACCGTGGTTGCATTAGCTGCCCATCGAGGTTGGAAAGTGCATCAGTTGGACATAAAAACAGCCTTCTTGAATGGTGATTTGCAAGAAGAGGTCTATGTGAAGCAATCTCCTGGATTTGCTATGAAAGGGAAAGAGCATATGGTTTTTTGCTTGTATAAAGCCTTGTATGGTCTCAAGCAAGCTCCACGTGCATGGTATGACAAAATCCATAAGTACTTGATTGCTCTTGGCTTCATATGTAGTCCGATTGAAAGCACACTCTATGTAAGAAAAAATGGGACTGATCTTATAGTGCTTGTTCTTTATGTCGATGGCATACTCTTGACTGGGTCATGTGATGCAAAACTTGACATTCTTATGGCTGATTTGCAACATACTTTTGATGTCACTTATCTTGGTCTTTTGAGCTACTATCTTGGCATCCAGTTTGTATCTGTTGAGGGGAGACTTGTTATGCATCAACCAAAGTATGTTGAAAAACTACTTCAGCATTTTGACTTTAAGGATTGCAAGCCAGTTTCCACACCAGCTGAGACAGGATTCAGGTTCTCAGTTGAGGATTCTAGTGATGCATTTCACACTTCTCTTTATTAGCAAGTTGTGGGATGTCTTATATATGCATGCAACACAAGGCCGGATATACAATATGCAGTTTCCTAGTCGAGTCGATTCATGTATAGCCCTGGCATTAAGCATTGGCAAGCAGTAAAATGTGTGTTTAGATATCCCAGAGGAACTTTGAGCTTAGGTCTCTTTTATGGCAGAGATATTCAGTCATGCTTGCATGCTTTTATAGATAGTGATTGGGCTGGTTGTTATGATACTCGTGTGTCCACTAGTGGTAATTGCTTTTCCCTTGGAGATTCATGCATATCTTGGTTGAGTAAGAAGCAACCTACAGTGGTGACATCGACTTGTGAAGCTGAGTACAGGGCAATTTTCACAACTATAGTGGATTGTATATGGAAGAGATGCCTATTGATGGATCTCTGCATGAAAATTGATGCTGCTATGCATATTCTCAGTGATAGTCAGAGTGCTTTGGCTGTTGCACAAAACCCACTGTTTCATGCATGGACCAAACATATTGAGGTGCATTATCAGTATGTGAGAGAGTTCCTTCATGCAGGAGATATTGATTTGCTATATGTGCCTACACAAGATAATGTGGCAGGCATATTCACCAAAGCTCTTCCATGGGAAAAGTTTGAAGCTTTTCCCAAAGCTTTTGGCTTCTTACCTTGTGGGGGCTGATCTGTCACTCCCTGTATGTGTTCACATCATTCGCTCTAGGGGGGGTTGTTACACTTATGTGATCCTCTAGTAGCTTTGATGTGAACCTTTTCCCTATACATGGGCACGTTTTACTCTAGTGCTGGCTAGAGGTTTTCTCCCCATATTACCACATACATGATTCACTCATATGTGGTGGTACTTTTGTACTTAGGGATATTATTCATCTCTTACTTCACTTTATCTCATCCTCAATAGAGAGAGCTATTCCAGTCATTGTCTTCTCTGTGTGTCTTGCTGCGCTTGTGCTCCTTGTGTGTGCTTCTCGTATGTCTCTCGCACTTCTACACACACCCAACATATCCAATGTAAAATAAAAATGAAAAAGAGATGAAACTGAGCCTAGTGAAAGAAGAGTGACTCAAAAACAAACCTCAGAGGGAATAGAAACCATCATAGAGCAAGGGGAAACATCACAACCCAAAGATAAAAAACAAGAATCACAACCCAATGAACAAAAACAAGAGGAGAAACAAAAAGGTAAGAAGACAAAGCAAAGAAAAATAGAACCAAAACCTTTAGACAAACAAGAACAATCAAAACAAACTCAAGACCAAACACAAGAACATGAACAAAAACAAGATCCTAAGAAAAAACAAAAGAAACCAAAGAGGAAACCTAAAGCTATCTTGATTTTAGAAATCGAGAGAAAACTAGATCCTATGGAGATTTTAGATGACATTTTTCTTAAGAGTCAAGTGATTATGTCTTTAGAACAAGTTTTCTATTGCAAAGCCTATTTTTAAAGATAACTTTATTGGCTTCATTAAAAGGAAGAGGTTTTTGCTTAATCTAGATACTGAGATGCAAGATGCTCTAGATCAAGGTCAAGCTATGAAGGAAGCCTTAAACTTTGATGAATTTGATGAAGAGCACCTTGATGATGATGAAGTAAATGTTAATAAAAATTTCTTAGGACCTGTTGAAGAATCACTCACTAACTACACATAAAAGCCATGAAGACATATGAAGGATGAAGGAAGACGAAGAGAAGCAAGAACAAAGCATTCAGAAAATCAAGCCTTAGTGAAGGGACAAATTCACGCTTGTAATATATTACTTAGAAACTTCCAGAATGATGAGTTTTGAATCTCGAAACATATATTTATATAAATGAGTTAGAAGATCATAAAAAATAGAGGCTGAGAAATAGAGAGAGAGCACATAGAGTAGAAGGAAGTGCGTGTATGTAGAGATGAAAAGTAGAACCTGAACTGTCGGGTATTCATCTGTAAGAGAGATGGTAAGGAAGAACTACTCAGCATAGGAGAGTTTTCCATGGCTATGAGCGAAGTGAGGCCAAGCCATTCTGTACACATCTTCTCGAATAGAAAACACATGTTTGCGTAGAAGGATTTGAGCACATTCTTCTTGTGTGAAGAAATCTAAGTATTTTCATGTTACTATGAAAGTCAGTTAACAAATATAGTTTTCTCAGCGCACATTTTACTGTACTTCTACAAGTTAGATCTCATAGTATAGTGTAAAGTTTTTCATGAGTGATAGCTTATTTTGAAGCTACTAGTCTCAACTACAAACTGATCAAAAGAGTTATGTGAAACTGAACATGTACACACAGTACTATGTCTAACAATAAAGGCATCCAAAACTGATGAAGTTTTTTCTCAAACTTCAGATAGAGTTCATTCATTGAAGGAAGCTCAGGTGTTACCTCCTTACTTCATTTACAATCATTTGAAGTAACTACAAATAGAATCGCAATTGATTCCGGTAATATTATGGTACAATTACGATGACATTCCGGTAACAGTTTGGTGGAGTTCCGGTGAGATTCCAGTGAGTTTAGAACACAGTTTTAGTACATCTAAGTGGTGGAAAGAATTTCTAACAGTAAGCAAGCACAGAATTGTAATGATTGAAGTAAATCAGATCAGAATTGAAGCCTAAAGAAAAGGTGAAGTTTTATGTAAAGTGAGTTTTCAGATTTCACTAAACACAGTTATAAAGTTTTCAATTTCAGAAAGGTTGCTAAGCTACTGATGATTATAGAGATGTTATAATATCACTCTAGCTTAGTTCTTGTGGTGTGACGAATTCTGCATCCGTAGTTTATGTCACATCAACAAGTGGTATCAGAGCACAAAGGTCCTCAAGAGTAAACAGAAGTGCAGATATAAGGAAAGATGAAGAATTCTTCGTTGGAAAGGTGAAAGCTGAAGTGATCAACAACAAACGGCATTAGAAAAGCATTCCGAAGTTATTCTCAAGGGTAAAAGTTTATGAAAGGTAAAGTCTATTAATGTTACACTCATAGGTAGTAGCAGAAACAAGAAGACCATGCCAGATCATATTTCTATTGACAAATTGGACAGAGATAATTATCTCGCATGGATAATGCGAATGGAAGCCTTACTTATGAGTAAGGACTTAATGATATATATGACAGGAGAAGAAAAGAAGCCTACTTTTGGAGACGACAATCAACTAAAGAAAGAAGAGTTAGAAGCCTTGAAGTTGTGGCAAAAGAAAGATGCAACGGCAAGAGCTTATATCTACAATACCATTACACATCATCTACTACCACATATTAGAGGTTTGTAAAAAGTAGAAGATATATGGAATGCATTGGAAGATCATTTCCAAAACATTACCAAAGCTAGGAAGGCTAGCTTATGGTCAGAGTTTACAACGTTCAAGAAAAAGCAAAGTCAAAGCATTAGTGATTATGTCACTAAGATGAAGGACTTGGCAGACAGTCTTGGATCTATTGACGAGGATATTGAAGACCACAGGTTAATAGCACAATTACTTGTCGGATTGAGAGGAGATGAAAGGTGGAAACCTTTTGTACTCTCAACTGAACTTTCATTAAACCATTTTGTACCAGATTTAAATCAGTTGCCTGGACTAATGCTTACATTTGAACAAGATTTGAAGACAAATGGAGATAAACAACATAGTTCTGCTATGTACACAAAAAGTACTCAAGCCAAGTATGCAAGAGGAAGGGGTAATGTCAGAAGTAAAAGTAGAGGTAATACAAAAGGAAGAGGTAATCAGAATAACAACAAGAAGGCTTCTTGGATCTGTGGATTAAGCAATCATTTGGCTCATGATTGTTGGCATAATTCTCAAGGATCAAGTTAGAATCAGAATAACAATTGCAGAGGCAGAAGTGGAAGATATCAAAGAGGTAGACAAAACCAAAGAGGCGGATATGGTAGAGGTGGAGCAAGAAGTTGGGAACAGAATCAGTCTTACAACACTACCTACTACAACTATGCAAATGATACACAGAACGACAATCATACAACATTAATGATGAATTCGATAAGTGTGTCAGAGAATGAAGATCTAAAGGTATTCTATATTGACTCTGGTTGTTCAAATCATTTGTCAAGAAATATAGAATTGTTATCAGAATTGGAAGGAGGTATTTTAAATCATACAGTACAAACAGGTGATAACATGAAACATAATGTGTGTTCAATTGGAAAAGTAAAGTGTAAGAACGGAGCTGGCCTGCTAACAAATGTTTTGTATGTTCCAACAATCCCAAAGAATCTGATCAGCGTAGGACAGATAGTAGAGAAAGGTTTTCAAGTCAGGTTTACAAATGAAGGAGTATTTCTTGAAGATCCAGAGAATGGATACAATCAAATTGTCTATGGTAAAAAGGAAGGTAGACTTTTTACTCTTAAAATGCAAGGGCATGTTGGTCAAGTCTTGATCACAGATGGTGATGAAGTATTTACAAAATTAGACCTCTGGCATAAGAGGTTAGGACACTTTAATGAAAAAGGAATCAAAACTATGGTGGAAAAACAATCCGTAAGAGGATTACCAAATATGAAGAATGAACATATGATTCACAAATGTGAAGCCTGTCAAATGGGAAAAGCACACAGGTTACCATTTCAGAAGAAGGGTTACAAACACGATGGTTTTCTAGAACTCATACATATAGATGTATGTGGACCAACAAAAGAAGGATCTATCAGTGGCTCAAGGTATTATGTTCTTTTTATTGATGATGCAACAAGATGGATAACTCTTTACATTTTGAAAGGGAAGTCAGAAGTGTTTGGAGCTTTTAGGCATTTTCATGCATAAGCTGAAAGACTTACAGGACAAACTCAAAAGGCTAAGGTCTGATGGAGGAGGAGAATATTTTTCTCAAGAACTCAATGATTATATGTGGAATGCAGGTATCAAAAGAGAAATAACTTGCAGGTATACACCGCAACAAAATGGAGTAGCAGAAAGGAGAAACTGAACTCTAGTTGAGTTTGCCAGAGCTATGTTAAAGGAGAAGAATTGTCCAAATTATCTTTGGGCTGAGGCTGTAAATACAACCACATATCTTGTAAATACATTACCATGTGCAGCTTTAAATGGAATGACCCCTTATGAAGCTTGGTGGGGTAAGAAACCAACACTTGATCATTGCAAAGTGTTTGGATCAGTTGCTTATGCTTATGTACCATCACAGCTTAGACATAAGCTTGAACCAAAAGCTGAAAAATATATGTTCATTGGATATGATGAAAAGTAGATGGGTTATAGACTATGGAGTCCTTTAACCAAACAGTTTATTGTTTCCAGAGATGTGAGATTTGAAGAAGGAAAGAGTTCATATGCAGATAAAGAGCATAATGATGAAACATTGGCAGAAGAGGTAAGAAGAAATGAAAAAGGTAAATCACATATGCAGGTGAATGGAGATGAAAATCATATGCAAGCAAGTACATCCAGGTTTGGATCAGTTATGAGAAATGAAGATGCAGCTAGATTTGATGAAGAATTGTATTCAGATACACATGAAGAGTATGAACCAAAAAGGTCAAACGGATTAAGGAAACAACCAACAAGGTATTCCTATGATACTTCTTATTTGACTCAGAAAAACTATGCTTATTTAGTAAAGGAAGATGAAGAACCTCAGAATTATAATGAAGCAAAAGGTAAGGAAAAATGGAAAGAAACAATGGAGGAAGAGTTTAATGCACTTGAAGAGAACAAGACTTGGGAACTTGTTCCAAAACCAAATGGTAAGAAAGTAATTCGAAATAAATGGGTTTACAAAGTTAAGAAGCTTGCAGATGGAAAAATAGCCAGATACAAAGCTAGACTGGTAGTCAAAGGTTATGCTCAGATGCATGGTGTAGATTATGATGAGACATTCAGTCCAGTGGAAAAGATGTCAACTATAAGGACAGTGATTGTTGTAGCAGCATCAAAAGGATGGAAGCTAAGTCAATTGGATATAAAGAATTCATTTTTAAATGGATATATATCAGATGAAGTCTACATGGAACAACCTGAAGGGTTTGTAAGTTCTAGTTACCCAAATCATGTTTGCAGATTTAGAAGAGCACTCTATGGATTAAAGCAAGCTCCAAGAGCTTGGAATTATAGACTTGTGAAGTATCTCGATGATCTTGGATACCAAAGTTCAAAGGCAGATGCAAGTCTACTCATAAGAGAACAGATGAAGGTATGATCTACATTTGTATTTATGTAGATGACATTATAATCACAGGTACTTCAGACGAAGGAATCAAGGAGGTAAAGAGATTGCTTGAGAAAGAGTTCAAGATCAGTGATCTAGGAAAGTTATCATACTTTCATGGAATGGAAGTCACATATAGAGATCATGGTATATATGTTTTGCAAGAAAGGTATCTTTTCAACTTACTGAAGAAGTTTAACATGGAGAATTGCACAGAAGCCTCAACACCACTTGAGCTCAATCATAAACTCAGCAAATATGATGGTGCAGAGTTTAAAGATATGAGTAAATATCAATGTTTAGTGGGAAGCTTGATTTATGCTACGCCAACAAGACCTGATCTTAGTTATGCAGTAGCAGTTCTCTCATAGTTTATGCATTGTCTGAAGGATCAACATTGGGTTGCAGGACAAAGAGTTCTTAGATAAATAAAAGGAACCATAAAGGAAGGATTATATTATCCTTTTACATCTGATATAAAGCTCAGAGCATATAGTGACTCAGACTGGGTAGGAAGTCAAGATGACAGAAGGTCAACACATGGGTATATGATATAACTAGGAGATAAGCTTGTTAGCTGGTGTTCAAAGAAGCAGCATACAGTGGCTTTATCGTCAACTGAAGTTGAGTATAAAGTAGACTTGTGGAAGCAGCTAAGGAGGTGATATGGATGCAGACCTTGTTCAAAAGCTTGGGAATTGATCAAGGTATACCTATCGTACATGGAGACAATATGAGTTCGTTGTATCTTGCAGCAAATCCAGCATTTCTTGCAAGAACAAAGCATATAGAGATTCAATACCATTTCCTGAGGTAAAAGGTAATGGAGAAGGATATTTAAATAGTATACACTCCTACAAAATATGAGATTGCACATATTATGACAAAGAGCTTGGATGGAGTAAAAACAAGCACATTCAAAGAAATGGCAGGAATAAAAGAAAAGAAGAATATATGAAAGATTAGAGGATGCGAATTAGTGATTGAGGGGGAGCTGTTGAAGAATTACTCACTAATTAGACATAAAAGACATGAAGACATATGAAGGATGAAGGAAGACGAAGAGAAGCAGGAACAAAGCATTTAGAAAATCAAGCCTGAGTGAAGGGATAAATTCACGCTTGTAATATAGTACTTAGAAACTTCCAGAATTACGAGTTTTGAATCTCGGAACAAATATGTATATAAATGAGTTAGAAGATCATAAAAAATAGAGGCCGAGAAATAGAGGGAGAGTGCATAGAGTAGAAGGAAGTGCGTGTATGTAGAGATGAAAAGTAGAACTTGAACCGTTGGGTATTCATCTATAAGAGAGATGGTAAGGAAGAACTACTCAACTGTTGATATATTTAGGTAGTGATGTGTGTGAACACAGTAGGACCGCCGGGGCACTTTTTTCCGTCTTTAGGAGGTTTTTTTTTCCCAGCTTGTATATACACCTATTGCCCTAATGGGCTACTTATCTTTGTACATTCTCTAGTAATACACTCAGTATTGTGTGTTTGTGCTCCAAGCTTCTTCTTCTTCCTTGTGATGTTCGCGTGCTTCAGCAGACAGCTAACTCCAACAATTGGTATCAGAGTAGGTCGTTGCTTCATCTAGGGCGCCCTCGACACTCCTCCGTTTGCAGCCTCAGAATCGCACAAATTTTGGTGAGCATACTCAGCATGTTTCCGAGATCAAGACAGCTTTGCTATGTGGTGTCGAAATCACGATCTGAGCTCGTTTTGGCCTTCGAACGCACTATCGTAGCCCTTGTGCAGGCTAATTCATCTTTTTGTGCCAAAGGTATATACCAGTTTTTGTTCGCCAATTTAAGCGTCTCCAAGTCTGCTATAGGTCTAGTAGAAATCATCTGGGCAGTTCTGTTCAACTTTTTGAGATACAATCAATTTTCTGCATCAAGGTATTTTAGTCACCGGCCATGGCTGAAAGCACTAATGTATTCCGTATGTTGGCTGTTGAGGATAAGTTGGATGGTACAAACTACCCATTGTGGGCTTATATGATGCGACATGTATTGGTTGCAAAAGGATTGTGGAACATTGTGCAGGGTATTTAAAGACGTCCTGTTATACCTCTGACTACAGGTACTGCAAATATAGGTGCTGGAGCTAATGAAGATTGCGTCGAAGATGATATTCTGCAGATTCCTGTTTCTGTTGTTGTTTCTGTTGCACCTACTGCACAACAAATTCATTGGGATGGTAGAGATGCCCACGCACATGCATTGATAGCTTTGTCTATCAAACGTGCCATTATTCCTCATATTCGCTCTTGCAGAATAGCTAAGGATGCTTGGGATACACTTACTACATTGTACCAAGCTAGGAATGAGGCTCGTGTTGCTTACCTGCAAAAACAATTGGAGAGTGAGCACATGAATGAAGGTGATTCTATGGACAGTTTCCTAACAAAGATCAAAGACTTGAAGGAACAGTTGATTTCTATTGATGAGATTATACCAGATAGGTCACTTATGCAGACCGTTCCGAATGGTCTTCCTGATTCAAATCAGAGTTTCGCTTCTACTCTTCGGTTGATGATGAAAGGCAATCCAAATGCCTTATCATTTGAGGAGTTAGTCTCTGTTCTGTTGCAAGAAGATATGTCCAAGCAAAATAGGTCCATTATGCGAGTTGCAGATCAAGCTTTCCTGGCTAGTCAAAAGGGCAAAGGAAAATGGAGCTCTTCAACTAGTAAGCAGAAATCTGCTAATTTTGCATATTCAAAGAAGGAAGATAAAGATGAGAAGAAATCAGAAAACAGAAATTGTTTTGTAAGTACTGTAAAGGGAATGATCATATCATAAAGAACTTTCCAAAACTGGCTGCAAAAGAGGCAAAGAAGAAAGAGGCTGGAATGGTTGTTGCAGAAGCCTCTACACCAAAAACGGAGTCTACTAATCTTGTGCAGGAAGAAGAATGGGCGTTCACTACTGTTTGCAGTTTTGAACCATCTTCTCATGAGCAGTGCATGTCTGCAGTAGACTCAGATGTTTGGTACTGTGACAGTGGGGCGACCAAACATATTACCTCGCAGCACAATTTCTTCTCTTCACTCGAGTCTGCCCCTACAGGGAATACTGTTACATGTGCCAACAAATCCTCTTATCCTGTTATGGGAGTTGGTAAAATCATTTTGACTACTGTTGATGGTAGTACTTTCACTTTGTCAGATGCTTTATTTGTGCTAGGGATCAAGAAGAATCTATTATCAGTTTTTGCATTAGCCAAGATTGGCTTGGTTGTGAAATTTGTTGATGACAGGTGTACAATTCATGATCTATCAAATGGTGATGTGATTATTGCTTCTGGCATTTTATGTCGTGGGATTTATAAGCTCATAGACTATGAAAGATCTGAAAATGATTTGGCATGTGCAGCAAATGATTCTCAGGCTATGTCAGATGCAAAGCTTTGGCATGCATGCTTTGGTCATCTGAATTTTGCTAGTTTGCTACGCCTGCAGAAATATGAAATGGTGTCCTCTTTGCCCAAACTTGAGGCACCTGGAAAACATGTTTGTGAAGGCTGTATTTTGGGCAAAATGCAGCGTTCCTCCTTTCCAAAAGATGGTTCAGTTTGGGCTACACAGAAATTGCAGCTTGTACATAGTGATATCTGTGGTCCTATGCAAACACCCTCTTTTTGAAACTACCTTTACTTCGTGACTTTCATTGATGATTTTTCCAGGCGTGCATGGGTATATCCACTCAAAGCAAAGTCCAAAGTGCTCATGTGCTTTAAAGAGTTTTTGGTTTTGGCTGAAAATTTGTCAACATGTAAAATGGGCACCCTCCGTTCTCATTGAGGGGGGGAATATATATCTTCTGATTTTAATGCATTTCTGGCTGAATGTGGGATAAAACACCAGTGTACAGTGCCGTATACACCTCAACAGAATGGAGTTGCTGAACGGAAGAACAGGTCTCTCATGGAGATGGCGAGGTGTATGGTGAAGAGTCAAGCTTTACCTCATAGTTTTTGGCTTGAGGCTGTCATGTTGTGCAGCATATGTACTGAACAAGTGTCCCACTAAAGCGCTGCAGTCTATCACTCCATATGAGGCTTGGCATGACCGCAAGCCATCTATTGCTCATCTGCATGTTTTTGGTTGTTTGGCATATGCACTAGTGCCTGAACGACATTGCAGAAAATTGGATGACAAGGCAGTAAAATGTATTTTTGTTGGGTACAGTTTTGAAAGTAAAGGCTATCGTCTGTATCATCCATAGACTAAACACATTCTGGTTAGCCGTGATGTTGTCTTTGTGGAAGATGCTATTCAACCATTGCTTTCATGTACGAAGGAGACATCTGTTAGCTCCAAAGACATGTATGATACTTTGATGCCTCTTTTTACAGGTGGACAGTCTAGTGATGGTTCTAATGAGGAACCTTCTCAGCCTTTGTAGGTTTCATATGATGATGCAGATCATTTCATTTCTGATGCAGATTTACAAGATGCACTTGTTGATGAGAGAGCTGATATTGAGCAGGCAAAAACTATGCCAAAAAGGCTTGTGCAAACTTTGCATGACAGCAAATTAGATGCAGCTTTGTCATATCGTACTCGTTCAGGCTCTCATAGTGCCTCCTTTGCATCAGATTGCTATGCTATGGCTGCATCTAGTCTTTGTGATGAGAATGAGCCTGTTTCTTTTGATGAAGCATAGAATTTAGAAAATTGGATGGCTGCTATGAAATCTGAATATGATGCTATAATGAAGAATGGTACATGGTCTTTATGTGACTTGCCTCCTGGCAAGAAGGCCATTGGCACTAAGTGGGTATACAAGCTGAAGTGTAAACGTGATGGTACAGTTGAGAGGTAGTAGGCTAGGCTTGTTGCAAAGGGTTGTGCGCAGGAAAGAGGCATTGATTTTGATGAGACCTTTGCACCTACATGCTGTATGACTACTGTTCGGAGTATTTATGCACTTGCAGCCCATCATGGTTGGAATGTACATCAGTTGGACATTAAAACATCATTTTTGAATGTTGACTTGCATGAAGAAGTGTATGTTTTTCAGCCCTGTGGCTTTGTGCAGAAAGGGCATGAAAACCAGGTGTGCAGGTTAAAGAAGGCATTATATGGTTTAAAGCAAGCACCACGTGCTTGGTATGAGAAGATACATGCCTATCTAGTTGCACATGGTTTCGAGAACAGTCCAACTAAAAAGCACCTTATATGTTAAGCGTGCTAATGATGTGCTTCTGATCATTGTTGTCTTTGTTGACGACATGCTGCTCACTGGTCCTATTGAGAAGCATATTGCTGATTTCAAGGCTGATTTGCATGCCTCATTTGAGATCTCTAATTTGGGGCATTTGCATCACTATTTGGGCATTCAATTTATGCAAGTTGATGGTGGAATGGCTTTGTGTCATTTTGGCATTGAAGACTATAAGCCTATTGCCACTCCTATGGAGACAGGTTTATGATTGAGTCTTCATGATGCTGGAGATGCATTTGATTTTGTTCTCTATTAGCAGGCTATTGGATGCTTGATTTACTTATGCATTGCTCGGCCAGATATTCAGTTTGCTGTCTCACAGATGAGCAGGTTTATGCATTGCCTAGGAGTCATGCATTGGAAGGCGGTTAAGCGCATCTTTCGCTACTTGAGTGGTACTCGGCTACTTGGGTTGTTTTATCCCAAGGGGGGATCACTACCGGCAGATTTGCATGCTTTTTCTGACTCTGATTGGGCTGGTTGCTATGACACTCGTGTGTCCACCAGTGGTTTTTGCTTCATGCTTGGTAGCTCATGTATATCTTGGTTGAGCAAGAAGCAGCCTACTGTGGCCACTTCTAGTTGTGAGGCTGAGTATAGGGTAGCTTTCACAGCGATTGTTGAGTGTGTATGGCTCAGACGCCTTATGGCTGTTTTGGGTGTTGGCCAGTCTTCTGTGTTGTGAAGGGATTCCCTATAGAAGAGATGGTGTGAACCATCTCTTGGGGCTCCACTAGAAGGCACACACATGAGTGCCATGTGGCACTCATGTGAGATGCCACAAGTCACTCCAATTAAGGAGTATGAAATTGAGAGAGGTACGCGGCTGGGCCGCTATTCAAAATTTTCGATCTCCGTGCTCGCGCTCGTCTCAGAAAGGCTTTCTCGAATTCTGTGCTGCAAGCCCCAAAAAGTGAGGGGACTCCTCGAGACACCAGAGTTAGGACCCTACATTGGTATCCGAGCCAGAAGTACCGGCGTCCAGCAGCCGCACGCGCGCTCGTGAAGAGCGAGAGGACGACCAGCAGTCGCCACCCGCACTCAGAGAGCAACAGGAGTCGCCGTCTGACGCGCAGACAACAGGTCAACAAGGACCGACGACCGGAACCAACACAGAGCGCAGCGCCTGAGAGCTCACGCCTCTCATCCCCTCCTCTTGGATGAGAAGAATGAGGACATGCTCTCCTTTATATAGAGAGAAAACAATGGCTTACTCTCTGTATATGGGATAAAAACTCCATTCCACAGGCGTTCGAGTTTTTCTCTTTGTGTGCCGACTCAGAAATTCAGCTGAAAGTAGATGCAATTTTCGGAGTTTTTCAAAGAGGTTTGGAAGTGCTTGGAGGATGTCATGAGCTAAATTTTAGGAAAAAACATGATGCACATATGTAATACGGGCTGTGGAGAAGGGTTTTGGGTCTTGGGTTTTCATTGAAAAGCTTCAATCCTTCAGTTTGGAGCTCTTCAAAGTCTCTACTTCAAGAGGGTTACCTTTTCACTTCCCACCGGTGACATACCTCACTTCTCCGGACCATTTCTTCTTCATACCATATCGGATTTTAAAAATCTTGGTCACGTTTCGAAGCTATGCTTTCAAGCTTCGCTCAGAGACCATCGGTGTTGGATTTGGAAGAGATTTGCCCTATCAAAATCTCTCTGCAGCGCTTCAGCAGGAACTAGGCGGCCACTCCCGGGCCTAGTTTTTCTTCATCCGGACTCCAAATCCAATTTTTTCACTTGGGATTGTCTCAAATTCTTGAAGTGCAGGTGCTGGGCAACAATTTGTGGACTGGCGAGGATTGGAAAATCTCTGAAATTGTTCAGTTGCATTCAGTTTGCCCGTTTGAGGCTTTTCCTACGCACTTTTGGTGTTATTTTGGATGGTTTATGGTGTCTAGAACCTCCCCGGACCAAGCGGACATTTCCAATTTTTTTTTGGGACTGGCGAGGAATCAAAATCAGCGGCTTGAAGCATCAAGGACCACCTGGATTTAGCTTCCGCAACTCTACCTTTTATCAGGGAAGTGCTCTTGTGTTATAGCTCTCTTCTTCTTGCATATTTAAACTCTACTTCCATTCATTTTCATACTCTCTAGTTAGCAAACGGGGGAAGGGTACTTAAAAATGGAAACTAAAGGTAAACAAGTAGTTGAGACCACTTCTCCACCTAGAGAGCAACTAGAGGATCAGGATGCTAGGATGGAAGAAGTAGAGTTAGGACAAGAAATAGAAGAGAATATAGAAGAAAAAGAGCCTTCACAGCAAGAGTACACTTATGAAGAGCTTATAGATGAATTTGTCACTCGTGACCAATTCATTGACTTGAAAGAGCAAACCCTTAAGTTAGAGAAAGATTTGGGTAGCATTACATCTCTTATACAGCAACTTAAGTCTCAAATGATCTCTCTTGAGACTAGTGTCACCTCTTTCCTAGCTAGGAAGGAAAGAGAGACTCCTACTATTCCTCTAGACATTACTAGGAAAGAGACTTCTCTTCCTAGTAAGTATAAAGGAGAGAGCTCTAGGGAAGCTCCCCTCCTGAAAGACTTAAAGCCACCAACCTTCACGGGGGATGACCGAGATAGGAATAAGGATGCAATCTACACTTTTTTACAAAAGTGGCAAGATTTGCATCAATTGAAGGGCACCCCACCTGAGTATCGTGTGCTAGAGGCGAGTCTTTCCCTCGGCCCACGTGCTTATAAGTGGTGGATGAGTCTTAAAGAGGCAAACTCTATCCCTAGTGACTGGACTCAGTTTGAAACTCTTTTCCTAAAAGAGTTTCTTCCTGAAAATGAAGAGGAGAGGAATTGGGATGAGTGGGATAGGATTACTCAAAGAGGCAGGCCTCTTTCAGTTTATCTATCCCACTATAGAGAGATCACTTTGAAGCTTAAGGGTCTAGATGATTTTCAGAAGACCAGAGGGTTTGTTAGGGGCTTGGATAAAGCCATAAAGAGGGAAGTCAGGAGGAATGCCCCTAAGACGTTTGAGGAGGCGATCAAATACGCACAGATATATGAGGACCATAACCGTCCTCAATATACTCCTATGGAGACGGATCAGCCCCTTAAACCTCTTGGCACCACTAAATTTAAGAAAAAGTTGCCTTTTGGGAAAAACAAGGTTTTTATTAAAAAACAAAGATCACAAGGGCCTAAGCTACCCACAGACCAGTTTGAGAAGGCCAAAAGAGAGAACCTGTGTTTTAGGTGCCTATCCCCTAGCCACTCACAGTGGAACTGTCCACTCAAGAAGGGGGAAGAAAAGAAGAAAGGACCAGAGTCTAGTACGGCTCCTGAAAGGGGCAAAAAGGCGGTCCACCTAGTGCAGACCCTTCCCATTCATGGCAGCTCTAGCTGCAAGGGAGTGGAGGTGATGCACGAGGATATAGAGCACACGTGTTGTTTGACTCGGTCATTGTGGTCACCGCAGTTTGGACCACATGACTTGGTCAAGCTACATGGTAGTGTATACGGGACCAGGGTGCGAGTCATGATAGATGACTCTGCCACTCATAACTTCATAAACTATGCTTTGGTCAAGAAATTGAAGATTCCCCAGCAGCCTAGTGCACATAAATACATTGTATCTATGATGCAAGGGCAAGATAAAAGAATATGGGATACTATGGTATCCAATTTGGAAGTCAAGATGCAGGATTATACAGACCATATGGACTTCCAAATTATGAACATGGAGAGGACAGATCTAGTCTTAGGAAGAGAGTGGCTATGGGGGTTGGGAGATACACTTAAACGCAGTTATCAAAATAACACACTTGAGTTTGAAAAGAATGGAAGTAAAGTTTATATTCAGGGAGAGAGAGATGTACCTAGTGCACCTCTCATCTCATCATTAGAGTTGTATAGTCTCTGTTGTTCACAGCATGTACAGGATATGTTTTTATTGTATAGTCATGATATGGAGCATTGTACAGACAGCTCATCTGATGTATATTTTCATGCTTTGAATGTAAATATGAACAGGACTTTCTACTATTCTTTTTTGCAAGAGTGTGTAGTTAAAAGTTTTAAAGATCTTATGTTTGAATACAGAGATGTTTTTCCCACTGACTTACCTAGAGGGCTACCACCTGAGAGAGGGGACATTGACCATGCCATAGAAGTTGTTACTAACACTAACCCTATTTGTAGACCACCTTATAGGCTTAGTGTTTCTCAGCATGAGGAGGTGGAGAAGCAATTGCACGATTATTTAGATAAAAGCTTCATTAAACCTAGTAACTCACCATGGGCATCGCCAATGCTCCTAGTTAAAAAGAAAGATGGCTCTATGAGACTATGTATAGATTATAGAGCACTTAATAAGGTAACTATCAAAAATAGATTTCCAATGCCTAGGTTGGAAGATCTATTTGATCAGTTATATCAAGCTAGGTATTTTACCAAGCTTGATCTTAGATCAGGATATCATCAGATCAGGATTAGGGCAGAGGATGTCCCTAAGACTGCATTTAGGACTAGATATGGGCACTATGAGTTTTTGGTGATGCCTTTTGGTCTCACCAATGCTCCTGCCACTTTCATGAAACTCATGAATAGTGTTTTACGGCCTTATCTAGGACACTTTGTAGTAGACTTTTTAGATGACATTCTGATCTATAGTGCATCAGAACAGGAGCACTTGGAACACTTGAGAAAAGTATTTCAAGTACTAAGGGAAAATTCGCTCTTTGCTAAAGAGTCAAAGTGTGAATTTTTCAAGACACAGGTTAAGTATCTTGGGCATATAGTCTCCCAAGATGGAATCCAGATGGATCCTGAAAAAGTAAAGGCTATTATGGAATGGCCACATCCACGGAACCTGGAGGAGCTGCAGATCTTCCTAGGTTTATCAGGTTTCTATCGAAGATTCATTAAGAACTATGCCAAAATTGCTGTCCCGATGACGGAACAGCTTAAAGGGAAAGGGAAAACCTTTCATTGGGGAGACGAACAGAAGCAAAGTATGGAAAAGTTGAAGGTAGCAATTGCTACAGCTCCACTTTTACATATAGCAGATCCCAATAAACCATTTGTGGTTGAGACTGACGCGAGTGATTTTGCTATAGGAGCGGTTTTAGTTCAGGATGGTCGACCATTAGCTTTTGAGAGCAAGAAACTAGAACCGGCTCAAAAGAATTACTCCGTCTATGAGAAGGAGTTGTATGCAATAGTCCATGCTTTGAAGAAGTGGCGTCATTATTTATATGGTGCCAAAGTTACGATAGTGTTTGATCAAGAGAGCATTAAGTGGCTCTCTAATCAAACAGACCTTAAAGGTCGGAAGGCCCGATGGGCAGAGACCCTTCAAGAGTTTGATTATGAGCTTAGGTATAGGAAGGGAAAGTTTAATGTAGTGGCTGATTCACTTAGCCGCATGCCTATGCTCAATGGACTGAGTTTTACTCAGATCACTAGTGAGCTACTTGAGTCTATTAAAGGGAAATGTAGGCTTGATCCTACATATTCCGAGATTTGGGAAGCCATAGAGAATGGGGATCGTGATATACGGCTTTCCAATGAGGATAGAGTATGGACGGGTACTCAAGAAGGATTCAAGTGGAAGAATTACAGTGTCCATGATGGATATCTGTTATATAAAGGTAAGGTATGTGTCCCTAGAGATACTGAGATGAGACGGCATATTTTATATGAGTGTCATGACACACCTAGTGTGGGACACCCAGGAGTTAACAAGACTTATGATCTTGTTAAGAGGCAGTTTTATTGGCCTGGACTTCATAAGGACGTCCTAGAGTATGTGCTTAAGTGCAATAAATGCCAGGTCAACAAAGCTGAGAGATTAAGGATTGGAGGGCTACTCCACCCATTGGATATTCCCAATGGGAAGTGGGAGAGTATCTCCATGGACTTTATAGTCGGTTTACCTAAGACACAGAGAGGGCACGACTCGGTCTGGGTAATTGTGGATAGGTTAACAAAAATGGCTAGGTTTATTCCGACACATACTACAGTGAAGACACCAGAGTTGGCTAGACTCTTTGTTGAGAACCTATACCGGTTGTATGGTCTTCCTTTAGACATAGTTTCTGATCGGGATAGGAAGTTTACTAGCCACTTTTGGAGAGCGGTTTTCAAAAGGTTGGATACAAAGCTTAGCATGAGTACAGCCGAGCATCCACAGTCGGATGGGCAAACAGAAAGGGTTAACCAAATCCTAGAGGATATGCTTCGAGCATATGTGAATGAAAGGCAAACTAATTGGGAAGAGTACTTACCTATAGTAGAGTTTGCATATAATAGTGCCAAGCACTCTTCCACTGGGCATAGTCCATTTATGCTTATGTATGGGTTTCAGCCAAGGGCTCCTTATGCAGTTGGCTTGCAGAATGAAAAAGTTCAAGCTGCAAGGGACTTCTTGGAAGAAATGAATGATATGCTTAGACTTGCTAAGGACAGCATTAGGAAAGCTCAGGATAGGGCTAGAGCCTATGCTGACCCTCAAAGAAGAGATATCAACTTTAAGGTAGGAGAGCAAGTCTATCTTAGAGTTCCATCTAGGTCTGAAACCATGAAGACGGGACCTTGTCCAAAATTATCTCCTAGGTATTGTGGACCTTTCCAAATACTTAAGAGAATAGGAAAGATGGCTTACCAGCTCCAACTTCCAGGGAATAGTCAAATTCATCCAGTTTTTCATGTTAGCCGGCTTAAGAAAAGGCTGGGTGAATCTGACAACCTCATTCTAGATAGTGAGGTAGTAGAGCCTATTTCTGTTCAATCTATTCCACATGAGCCAGAGAGCATACTACGCACTCGAGAGAAACGGACGAGGAGTCACTTGTATAAAGAGTGCCTAGTAAAATGGAAAGATAATTCAGAAGATAGTGCCACATGGGAGCGGGTTAGCACCCTACAGAGACGGTTTCCCAATTTCAGTTTACCTTCCCAAGAGTTTTCTTAAGGGGAAGGATATGGGGAAACAACACGGAGACAGGACCATGTATTTATATACATGGGGATATAGTGGGAGTACCATCCTCTTGATTTCTAGACCTTCCAATACCATTTTTGAGGACAGAAATGGAGTTAAGGGGAAGGAAATGTTGTGAAGGGATTCCCTATAGAAGAGATGGTGTGAACCATCTCTTGGGGCTCCACTAGAAGGCACACACATGAGTGCCATGTGGCACTCATGTGAGATGCCACAAGTCACTCCAATTAAGGAGTATGAAATTGAGAGAGGTACGCGGCTGGGCGGCTATTCAAAATTTTCGATCTCCGTGCTCGCGCTCGTCTCAGAAAGGCTTTCTCGAATTCTGTGCTACAGGCCCCAAAAAGTGAGGGGACTCCTCGAGACACCAGAGTTAGGACCCTACATTCTGCCACCACCATCTTCACTGACAGTCAGAGCACATTGGCAGTTGCGAGGAACCCTGTGTTCCATGCTCGCACTAAGCACATTGAGGTGCATTATCACTATGTCAGGGAGAGGTTCTCTGCAGGGGAGATCAGCTTGGCATATGTGCCCTTGCAGGAGAACATTGCAGACCTTTTCACGAAGGCTCTGTCCAGGGAGAAGTTTGAAGCTTTTCGCAAAGCTTTGGGCTTACTTCCTTTTGTGGTGTGATTTCCACATAGCTTGGCACTTCCTTATACATGAGTGCTAGCTCCTTGTTCACTGCATCACTCCCAGGGGGGATTTGTTGATATATTTAGGTATTGATGTGTATGAACACACTAGGACCGCCGGGGCACTTTTTTCCCTCTTTAGGAGGTTTTTTTCCCCCGGCTTGTATATATGCCTATCGCCCTAATGGGCTACTTATCTTTGTACATTCTCTAGTAATACACTCAGTATTGTGTGTTTGTGCTCCAAGCTTCTTCTTCTTCCTTGTGTTGTTCGCGTGCTTCAACAGACGTCTAACTCCAACATCAGCATAGGAGAGTTTTCCATGGCTATGAGCGAAGTGAGGCCAAGCCATTCTGTACACATCTTCTCTAATAGAAAACACATGTTTGTGTAGAAGGATTTGAGCACATTCTTCTTGTGTGAAGAAATCTAAGTATTTTCATGTTACTGTGAAAGTTAGTTAACAGTTATAGTTTTCTTAGCGCACATTTTATTATACTTCTACAAGTTAGATCTCACAGTATAGTCTAAAGTTTTTCATGAGTGATAGATTATTTTGAAGCTACTAGTCTCAACTACAAATTGATCTAAAAATTTATGTGAAACTGAACATGTACACACAGTACTGTGTCTAATAGTAAAGGCATCCAAAACTGATGAAGTTTTTTCTCAAACTTTGGATAGAGTTCATTCATTGAAGGAAGCTCAGGTCTTACTTCCTTACTTCATTTACAATCATTTGAAGTAACTACAAACAGAATTGCAGTTGATTCCAGTAACACTCCAATAATATTACGACACAATTACGGTGACATTTCTGTAACAGTCCGGTGGAGTTTCAGTGAGATTCCAGTGAGTTTAAAACACAGTTTTAGTACATCTAAGTGGTGGAAAGAATTTCTAACAGTAAGCAAGCACATAATTGTAAAGATTGAAGTAAATTAGATCAGAATTGAAGCCTGAAGAAAAGGCAAAGTTTTCTGTAAAGTGTTTTCAGATTTCACTAAACACAGTTATAAAGTTTTCAATTTCAAAAAGGTTGC
The DNA here is from genome assembly GCA_020310875.1 of Ceratopteris richardii. Classification (NCBI taxonomy): domain Eukaryota; kingdom Viridiplantae; phylum Streptophyta; class Polypodiopsida; order Polypodiales; family Pteridaceae; genus Ceratopteris; species Ceratopteris richardii. The sequence goes on from CM035413.1 coordinate 114,623,177, forward strand.
TAAACTACTGATGATTATAGAGGTGTTCTAATATCACTCTAGTTTAGTTCTTGTGGTGTGATGAATTCCGCATCCGCAGTTTATGTCACATCAATAGGACCTATTCAAGCTGACCATGAAAATCATGAAAACAATCCTGAAAGTCACTTTAAAAAAAAAAATTGGTATAGAGCTACATCAAAGATGCATGTTAAAATAGGCAATGATAAGAATGCTATCAATGTAAATGCATTAGTAGATTCCGGCTCCAAAATCAATGTGATTTCAAGATAAGTCTATGATAAATTTTGATGGCCCATAAATAAAGATTGTGGATGGCATATGAGAACTATAGATAATGGTGTAGGTACCTTGTATGGAGCTTGTGCTAGTGTGCCCATATCCATAGGAGGAATCACAAAAGAATTTCACTTCTCTATTCAAGATAATTGCTCCTATGAGGTTCTCTTAGGTCAGCCCTTTATTTGTGAGAGTCATATGGAAACTAAAGCCATGGATGATGGGTCTACCTATGCTAGAATTAAGTCTAAGGATGGAATGCAATCACTTCAAGTCATGACGGCAAGAGTGAATCATCCTAGGAATTGATCGTCAATTAGAAAGAAACCTATTGCTACTCAAGGTCATGAGCATGCTTTTAGTGATTGTGCACCTAGATTCATGTTCATAGCTACATATGATCAAATTTTGGATAGAATCCATTGTAGCTCAACCATTACCCCAAGTTATGAAAAAATTATTGATGTAATGATCCAATTCTTTGGGATAAGAAAAACACAGGACATACATCCACAGATGAGATAATCAAACAGGTGAAAATTGGTAGAGATGATGACTTTCTTTTGCCAATAGAGAGAGATAAATTCGAGAGAATCATATGCAGCCATGGAAAAGCCTTTACTATGTATCTTCATGAGATTGGTTGTGCATATCCTAAGCTAGTTGCACCCATGATAATCTTTACTATTCCACATATTCCATGATATCTTCACCCTATACTAGTTCCAAAGGCTCGCTTACTTGAGCTAATGAAACTACTTAAGGAGAAGATAAACATGAGAATTTTAGAGCCATCTTTTGCACCTTACTCAAATAGATGGTTCAGTGTGCCTAAAAAGAATGGGAAACTATGTTTTATTCAAGATCTCCAACCTGACAATAAATTCACCATAAGGAATATAGGAACAAGAACCATTGTATATGGGTTTGTTGAATCATTTTCATGACATTCTATCTATTCAATGGATTATTTATATTCTGGATATGACCAATTCCAATTAGCAATTGATACTCGTGACATAACCACAATGAGAACTCCTTTAGGCTTAGTGCAAATGTGTACTTTACCTCAACGAACTACCAATTCTGTGGCTCATATGATGAGTGCTATGAATATGGTCTTACATGATTTTATCCTTCATATAACCATGCCATTCATTGATGATATTCCAATTAAAGGGAGTGAGGAACGTGTAAAGGACATTACTTTAGATTCATCTAGATGTCATAAATTTGTTCTTGACCATATCTCTAATTGTGAACGAATATTTCAATGATTTGAAGAGGTAGGTCTCACATTTTGCATAGAAAAATCTGTTTTCGATGTCAACGAGGTTCTTATTGTTGGACATTTATGTGGTCATTATGGTCAAAAAGTTGATGCCATTAGCAAGATTTTTGAAACATGTAACAATGTGAGTGAGGTACACAAATTTCTTGGTGCTTGCATCTTTTATGTTATTTGGATCCCATGCTTTTCTCATGTTGCTAATTAATATGTGCATGATCCACTCTTTTGCCATTGCCATCTACTCATGCTCTCACATACATGATCTCCAACCTCTCATACATAGAGATATCTGAATCAGTTCACCTCCTAGCCGTCGAGTCACGTTTTCTACATACTAAGTCACTTCTCTAAATGAGTGACTCCTCTTTCCTCTACCTTAGGTGGTAAAAAATACCCATGGGTGTTGTGTGGCATTATATGCCCATCTGACATAAGGGATGTTCTCAGCATAAAATGTGACCACCATAAGATGTGACATCCACCATAAGATATGACCATCATAAGATATGACCACCATAAGATATGACCACCATAAGATGTGACATTTCCTTCCCCTTGAGAAGTATTTTTGTCCTCGAAAATGTACATGAAATGTTCGTAATGGTAGAAGAATGTGCTCAGGATCCCCTGAGCCCCATGTACTTTATGTACATGGTCATCATTGTGTGTTGCTTCTCCATATCCTTCCCCTTAAGAAGTCTCATATGAGACCATCTCAAAGGTGGAAAACCGTATGAATGGTGTCTGCTATCTCCCATGTACACTCAATCTCCAAACTATCACTCCCATGACATACAACATCATCCAAATGACCTAAGTCCAAATGATGTATCCTCTATGGAGTAATAATATGAAAAGAAAGTGCAAAGTGTCAAGCTCATAAGCTTGACCATACTATAATGGAGATAATAAACCATAGAATCCTCTTAAATATAGAACAGAGTCCCATAACAAGTGACTCCAAACCTATAAGATAAATGATAGATTGCCCTCATACCACTCTAGGTCTTCCTAACCTTGAGTGTACTCACTAGTAATAGTTTAATCTAAACTACCTTGTGATCTATGCAAATCCATCATCTGGCTCATATATAAGAATTTCTTGGTAGTGAAATATAATCCATACATTTCACTAGCCAAGATGTCAGTAGTTTGTCATCCTTTATCATTGGACTAAGTTCTATTGGAAGAGCATCTATTGGCGGTAGTGCAAACTCTAAAATATTCTCTTCCCTATTGTTTGCCATATAAATGCAAAAAGAATTCCCTTTGAGATTCAGATAATCCCTGAGTACCCATCCTACTAACTGATGTTTATACATCATGCTCATGATGTAACACCAATTAACAGTTTGTTACCTCAATAGGTTAGATATATCCTATCTCATAGAAACCCTAAAGAAAGAAGTCATAACTCTATTCCCAGTCTCAGTAATGTCAATAACTAGCTCATCTCATCTAGTCAAGGACCATCAATGGAATATCATAATTGCTTCTCGTTTGAGCCCTCAAATAAGCCCTGGAACCTAAGTTTTAACTAGGTCGGACACTAGGTCTGGACAGGGCCAAAGCTAGTCAAAAACTATAAATAGAGCTAGAGAGCTCATTTTTGGGCTAGCTTCTTGTAGTTTTGAGCTTGTATGAGAACTTTGTTGCAATAGAAGTGATTCCATTGTCTTACTCTCTTTGTTCTTGCCGTGTGTGCGCGTGTGTGTGCATGTTACTGTGCTTCTCACTCACACATTTGTGCCTTCACTTGCTCGAGGTCTTCATACCATCCTCATGTCTTCCCGGATTGACATTAAAGGAGGTGCTAGTCATCACTGAGCTACACCAAATTTTGGTGCCGTTGCCGAGGATTCGAGCTTTGAGGACGAGCGTGTGATGGTAAGACGTAGAGAGGACGCGTTGGAATGGTAAGTAGTAGGTAAATTTCTTGTTTTTTCTCCATCTCCATCTCCATCTTCATCTCCATCTTCATCTCCATCTTCATCTCCATCTTCATCTCCATCTTCATCTCCTTCACCACCTTATATTCCCACTTCCAAATCGTTTCCCTCATTTGCTTTGTGCGAGTTTGAGAGAGAGCGAGTGTGTGTCCTTGTTTGTGTGTGTTTTTGCATGTTTCTTGCAGGTTTCAGCTCCATCATCATCTCCAGCAAGCTCAACAGGTACGGAATCTCTCTGCGCAAGCCCCGAGGCGTCGAGCTCGAGCTATCGCGACACACCGAAAAGTTGCCCCAATCACGATTCTGAGTGCACCACGACACTGCGCAGCTCTAGAGCTCCTAGGATCACTAGACAAAACAGAAAAATTCACCATATCCCGACCTATCGTGACACTCCCAGGTATCACGACACCTTGACCTATCACGACACCTCGAGGTATCGCGACACTCCCAAGTATTGCGACACTTCCAAGTATCGCGACACTCCCAAGTATCACGACACCTCGACCTATCACAACACTCCCAAGTATCGCGACACCTCGACCTATCTCGACACTCCCAAGTATCGCGACACCTCGACCTATCGCGACACTCCCAAGTATCGCGACACCTCGACCTATCACGACACCTCCACCTATCGCGACACCTCCACCTATCGCGACACCTCCACCTATTGCGACACTCCCAAGTATCGCGACACTCCCAAGTATCGCGACACTCCCAAGTATCGCGACACCTCGACCTATCGCGACACTCCCAAGTATCGTGACACCTCGACCTATCGCCACACTCCCAAGTATCGCGACACCTCGACCTATCACAACACCTCCACCTATCACGACACCTCCACCTATCGTGACACCTCGACCTATCACGACACTCCTAGGTATCGCGACACCCCGACCTATCGCGACACCTCCACCTATCGCGACACTTCGACCTATCGCGACACCTCGACCCGACCTATCGTGATACATGGGCTTAACGCATGAAATTTTAGAGTGAATTAATTGAGTGAATTGAGGTATATTTGGGCTTAATTTTGGACACATTGAGATAACATTAGAGCCTTAGGAGTGGGCAAAAGACCTAGAAACCAGGGACGAATTTCCTGAGCCATGAGAGCCTGTTTTGACCCCTAAGTGCCTGAATGGTCATAACTTCACCATACGAACTCCGATTGATTAGATTTTGGTCTCGTTGGAAAGCTTGTTGAACATGTATTTTTAAGTTGGCTATTTGATAGAATTTAGGTGGTCATAAGATTCTGGGGGTACACTGAGTTACTCCAAGGGGGGCCTGTAATTGTTGATGTGTGTCTTCCAATCCATTGTGGTGAAGGAGATGTATTAACTTGTGAACTTTTGCAGGAACATTGTGTGCAAGCAAGGCATTCCAAGGCAAGCTAGCAAGTGTGAGTACCAAGCTTGGGAGAAGGCTTCCTAGGCTTGTGCAGCTGTCTGAGCAACCAAAGGATTGAGGTTGGAAGTTCTCTCAATCCTCCTTTGTCAATACCTAGCCTAGGCTAAGTACGACTTAGGTGTGGTAATTAATTAGGTCAACGTCAAGCACGAACTAAGTCTAAGAGAACTAATCAACCAAGTGCAAGCATTAAGTAGGTCTTAAGTGCGAATACCCTAAGGGACAAAAGTAAACTTGAATCGATCACTTATCAAGTGCGAAATTCACTTAAGTATTCCTGACGACGTGATATCAGACAAGATCATAAACATAATAATCAACTAAAAAGAACAAAGTGATTGATGCCAATTAACCTGCAATGAGAGTGTACTTGGGACCAAGGGGGTAGATAAACCAGGCATATGAACCTCAGGTCAGGCAGACACTTAGGCCGAGACAGACAAAGCCTCAGATCTTTCGAAGCCAGTGTCAATCACACTGCTAGGTCTTGGGCCAGCAGTTGAGTGATTACCCATACACTCCCCGATCAGAAACAAGTGATTTTGAGATGTCCTATAACATGGAGAGACCTGTAGGTAGTTCAGGGGTGGCTTATCTAGAAAAGCCAGAAGGACCTTACAAGACTCAATTGGAATACATCAGGACTAATCGTCTAGGTGCTCGCATCTATGAAGACGGCCTGAGAAGATCTGTGGTCCAGATTAAGAACCCCGATCAACCCCATGGACTAGAACACCCGGTAGTCAAGTTTGAGAATGAAGTATACCTAGATAAAGAGGGGAATATATATGTAGTCACCACTCTTCCTGATAGAACAGATGAGTTTGGAAATGTGATTGCGGAGACAGACATGGGTGATATAGAGCAAGGGAATTTAGAGAGAGAGCCAAGAACTCCCCGTGGTAAATCCGTCTTGACCAGAATCATGACTCCAGAGTGGATTCCACAGGATAATAAAAGCATAGATTTGCTTTTAAACCGAGAAACTGATGAGGCTTTTTGGAGGTATAAACCTGCCCAGCCTCAGGAAGTAAGTGCTCTCACAATCTATGAGTTTAAAGACCCTGATAGCCAAGGCAAAGTAACCTACCTAGACAATACATCAGAGAGGATCTGTGTGGTCACCGAGCATGGCAGACATGCCTACACATGGAAGGGTGAATTTGTTTTTCCCCAACCACGGTCCAATATGTCCTACAGTCACCAAGGAGCTGGCACCTCCCATGCTCATGGAGCTCAAGGAGATAGAAGTAGAGATAGACCTGAAGTAATCTTTGCCAACTCCCTAGGAAGAGAAAGGATGAGAACAGGGATGGATAGAGAAGTAACCGAGAGATTTAGAGACCCAAGGAACCAAAGAAATGCGATTTTCCTTTGCCAAGGTCGGGAGAACACACTAGGACCTTGAGGCCGACTCAACTGGTGAAGTCCATGAAGAATTACTTCGATGGCACTAGAGACCCTTATGACCATGTGGCAGAATTTAGGCAAGTCTTGAGGGCTAAACAGGTAGAGGACCTATTCAATATAATGCTTTTGGTCTAAGCCTTAGGAACACTACCCTTACGTGGTTTCAACCACTGAACGAGAGGCATTTCAGAAACATAGACCAGCTCCTAGAGGCATTTATCATTGAGTTTTCTAAGAGTGGAATAAGGCACAAAACTTCCTCACTAATTCATAGCTTCAAGCAAACACCTCAAGAGACGGTCAGACTAGTAGGAAGACGGTTTAGGAAATACCTAGAGAGGTGCCCGATGCCTGAGTTACCCACACCAGCCAAGCAAGTGGCTTTGTTCTTAGATGGCTTGTTGAGCACCAAGCTTAGGTCATATGTGTATTTGAAAGACCCCAGAACTATAGAAGAATGCCTGCGCATGTGCATAGACATTGAGGATAATCTAGGTGAGGAGTTAGAGCTATCAAAAATCTATAAGGATTCGGATAGCTCTAGTAGTCTCACATCCATTGAGGAACTTGCAGAGAAGGTAGCTCAAAAACTAGGTGTCTCTAGCAAACAAATTCCAAGATTTACCCCAGTTAAGCGGTGCTACACTTGTGGAGGTGACCATATGGCAAATGTATGTCCCATTATGGCCCAACCCCAGGTGAATCCTAGTAGCCAGTATTGTACCATAGAGCGAAGGTACACCAACCACACTACACAGGACTGCCCATATAACAAACAAACTGTTAGGCAAAATTGCCCTCAGCCTTATCCACAACAAGGTAGATACCAGAATCAGTACCCACCACAACAATACAGCAGACCACAGCAACCTTATCAGCCACCTTATCAAGGGCAGCAGAGACCTCAACTAGTCTTAGTGCAGCAACCCCCTGCTCCAACCAATGTGATCCTAGTGAAATATGCATCTGCTGAAGAAAATCCGAACAGAGCCATAGTCCCAATCACCCCATTGCTATCAGACAGTGATCCAAGTGACCATAGTTTTGACTCCACACATATTGATAGCCTACAGGCTTACTACATCCAGTCATCCGATCATAACGAGTCATACTATTATGAGGACCCAAGTGAAAATAGTGGGGAGCCTGAGTATGCTAATGTCATGTACACAAACCCCAACTCCAGACCTCATCCTAGGCAGGTACGACCCCCATTTCCTAAAGGACCATGCTTCAGATGTTAGGGAGATCACCTTATACGTGATTGTCCACTGCCTGCCCCTACACAATCCCAACCAGTGACAATTCAGGGTTTTTGTCAAGACTGCGGAAAAGAGCATCTCCTACGAGATTGCCCAAAGAACCCTAATAACATGCCTAAAATCACTCCCATCAATGTCATTGGGTTAGTGGTAGACTCTATCGGAAGTATAACTTCCACAGCCCTAGTACATGTGGTCACTAGAGCCCAAGCCTTGTAGCAAACTCAAGGAATAGGGTAGGAAAAGAGTTCTGAGGTTAGTGAGACAGAGAGTATAACCAAGAAAAGGACAAGAGCATGGAGAGATAGCCGGGAAAGAATGAAAAGACAATGGTCACAGAAAATGAGTGAACTTGAAGAAAGCTTGAGAGAAACCAAAGCAAAGATAAGTGAACTCGCATCTCAAAACCACTCTCACACCACCCCTCCACCATCGTTTCCATCTCCCTACAACCCATCACCTTCCATTTCCCAACATTCTAATCCTCCACACGTAACCCACCCACCACCCAGAGTAGGATCACTCCTAGCCGATCCCACTCCTGAAGATCTAGACATGATGCTTAAGGCATATCAGGCCAGAATCCAAGAAGGGCCCAATGTAACAGATCATGAGAAATGTTACCCTAGAGCCGATCTAGAGATAGAGCAAACAAAGCTTTGTGCTAAAATGGTCGAATTGGCGCAAGCCATGTTTGAAGGCAGTCGGTTGTTCAATGGCTCTAACCCCATCAGAACACCATTGCACTTTGATGGTCTATCGGATAGACTGGAGAGGTTACTTGGAAAGTCTGGAAAAGGAGCCACCTCTCAAGCTAAGGAGAGGGCAAGTGATAGAATAAGCATTCCTCCCTAGGGAGCTTATGTGCCTAACTCCACTGAACCACACACCTCTTCTTCTATGAATAGGTATTCACCAGAGTTCCTGAGAGAGATTCAAGAAGAGAAGTGGGCAAAGGAGAGTGAAGTCCCTCCTCCCATTGAACTTGTGGATGATGCACATGATCAATTCCCACAGGACATCCCTTCTATTATGAAGAACAGGAAAGTGCCCACTCTCATGAGAGGTTAGACTTTGAGTCTAATTCCTTGCAAGAGTTACCACATTTCACAGGCCCATGGGAAACCAAGTCTACTTGCATGAGAGCACCCACAATCATGATAAGAAACAAAGATTCAATCATACCTAGGAATACAAAGGTAGTAAAGAACACTAAAGTGCAGTGCAATCTCACTTTAGAAGAGCTACTCAAAGTTAAGCCAGAAGTGTGGAAACACGTAGCCAAACAAGTGCCAGACATAGCGAAATCGCGTTCCCAGGTGGGATCTCATAGAACAGTGCCTGAAATACCATTGGATAAGATAGGAGACATGAGTGAAGGAGAAGAAGGAAATACCTATCTCCCAGTTACCCATCAGGGATACACAACCACGGCAATTTTGGACTCAGGTGCAAGAGTTGCAATTGCTACAACTCCCTATGGAAGTGTTGGGGCAAGCCAGCACTCTGACCGACGAGAATGAAATTGCAGATGGCCGATGGCCATATTGAGAGGCCCTTGGGATTGCTAGAAGGCATAACTCTCACTACATGTGGTGTTGAGTTCGAGCACACTTTTGCTATATGCGACTTTAGCAAAAACCAAGCCTACGAGATGATTTTGGGAAGGCCATTCATGCGGCAATTGCAAGTGGTACAGGATTGGGGAACCAATTCCTTGTATTTGCAACATCTAGGTGTTACAACCAAAGTCAATCTCAAGGATTACTCTCATAGAGATGTACCGCCTATTCAATGGAATCCCATCCATAGAGCCAAAGATGAGACTGAGTCTGTGCATTCCATAGGATCCAGATCCTCATGGATGCATGAAGACACTCACTTATGGATGTGTAAGGTAGCAGTAGAAGAAGAGAAGAGAGAGAAAGCTAGAGAGGTAGGTGCAAAAGAAACCCATAGATCAATTCAAGACCCAACCTATGCACCTGTAGTTTTTCCTGACGAAGAGTTTGAGCCTCACGGCTGGGCAGAAATTTTAGCAACAATGGATGTAGCCATCAATGAAGAGCAATGGACACCCCACTGTGATGAGGATGGCTATGACATTTCAGTCTTCTCAATAGAGCCAATCGTGGGAGATGCAATTTTAGAAGAATGCGAACCTAGCGCTGATACATTTGAGGATGCAAGTGACTCCGACTTAGAGTCAATCATTATGGACCCACCTTTTGCATCAGATGAAGAATACTTCCATGAAGTTGAAGCTTACCCCCAGAGACACGGAGAAATCACGAATGATGTGAGGTTAGCCACACAAGTAGCCACTAATAATGTAGAAAAGAAAAGAAAGAAGAAGGAAGTCACTCCGGAGGCAGAAGAATCCTTGTTTGAGGTCCCTGAAAACTTTAAAAAATATGAGATAGACGATAGGAGAGTCATGATAAGAATTCCTAAACGTGAGGCACAAGCAGGAGAGGCCTATGATAGCAAGGAAACTACCAAGGGTCGCCATAGAAGAGGGAGAAGAAAGATGCACCTACATAGGGCATGACCTGACGGAAGAAGAAGAGCAAGAGTTGGTAGCTTTGCTAAGAGAGTACAGAGATGTATTCACTTGGAGCTACGACCTGAAAGGTGTCGACCCAGACATATGCTCACACACAATTCCCATGACCTCAGATGCCAGACCATCTAAGCAGAAGCCCTATACATACAATGATAACTACGCTGTTAAGATCAAGGAGGAGATAGATAGATTGGTAGAAGCTGGGTTTATCTATGAGATTGAGCACACTGAATGGGTATCCCCCATTGTGGTTGTGCCCAAGAAGAATGGAAAATTGCGTATGTGTATTAATCTTAAAAACGTTAATGCTGCCACGATTAGAGACAGTTATCCACTTCCTATTACTGAGCATCTATTAGAAAGGGTAGCAAGCAAGGAAGTGTACAGCTTCCTAGATGGATTCTCTGGCTACAATCAGGTAGCCATTGCACCAGAAGATTAGCATAAGATGGCTTTTGCCACAGAGTGGGGCATATTTGCCTTTCGGGTAATGCCATTCGGGCTTACCAATGCACCTGCTACCTTTCAAAGATTAATGTGTCACGTGTTTAAAGAGTTCTTGAGGAAGAATTTGGAAGTCTATGTTGATGATCTTTGCGCTCATTCCAACATTAGACAGACCCATATACCTGAACTCAGACAAATCTTTGATAAATGCAGAGAATATCAAGTCTGCCTGAACCCAAAAAAGTGTGTTTTCATGGTCAGGCAAGGCAAAATTCTAGGACACATAGTGTCTAAGAACGACATATCCACTAACGAAGAGAAAGTGAGAGCCATCGTAGAACTACCTAGGCCAAAGAACGTCAAGGAAGTACAGGCTTTCATGGGGCATTGTGGTTACTACCGCCAGTTCATTCACATGTATGATGTCATTGCAAAGCCCATGTATGGACTTTTGACTAACTTTGAGTGGACTGATGAATGTGAGAATTCCTTCAATGAGCTTAAACGGCAATTATGTTCAGCACCAATCTTGACCACACCAGATTGGAATAAGCCTTTTCATGTTCATGTAGATGCATCCAATTATGCTATTGGGTGTGTACTTGCACAACCTACGGGCGAAGGTAATATGGATCTTCCAATTGCCTATGCTAGTAGACAGTTAAATGCAGCTGAACGGAACTATACAACCACCGAACGAGAAGGATTAGGCATGGTGTACGCGGTTGAAAAGTTTAGACACTATTTGCTTGCAAATAAGTTCAAATTTTTTACTGATCACCAAGCTCTACTGTACCTGGTAAACAAGCCATGTAATACAGGCAGATTAGTAAGATGGTTTCTCTTACTAATGGAATATGACTTTGAGGTAGTAGTGAGGAAAGGCAGGACTCATTTGAGGGCAGACCATCTCTCTAGACTCACATCTAGAGAGGCCCCACAAGGAGTGTCAGATGACCTACCTGATGCTTACTTGTTTAATTTGGAAGTTGTACCACAGTGGGCTAAGCCATTAGTGCCAGTATTGACATACGGTCCTAATCACCCGGTAATGCACACAAAAGATAGAGAGATAGTAAGAGCTCAAAAGTATCATATCTTGGCAGGAAGTATGTACAAATATACGGAGCAAGGAGTATTGGCCTATTGTGTGGAAGAGGACGAGTACGCTAAGTGGTTGCAATTAGCACATGTAGGTGCATTAGAGCAACACTACTCAAAACAACGAACCCTACAGACCCTGAGGAGACTAGGAGTGCATTGGCCAACCATGGAAGTTGATGTCCATAGAATGTGCAAAGAATGCCCAATCTGTTGCACTAAACCACCAGTGGAACATGCCACTCTTTATCGAGTGTCTTTAGTGCCAGATTGGAGTGAACCATTAGTAGCCTTCTTGAGGACGAAAACATTCCCTCAAGGTATGACTTTGGCCAGACAAAGAAGTTTGGAACAAGAAGCCTTGGATTACACAATCATTGGTGATAATTTATACAAACGTGGTAAAGATGGTTACCTAAGACTGTGTGTTCATGAGAGCGAATACCTCAAGATATTAGAGACTTCTCACCAAGGTGTAGCAGGAGGACACTTCGGTCCAGATCGGGTGATCAAAGCAATTTTATTTGCAAGTCTTTGGTGGCCAACTCTTCACATGGATGCACATACCTATGTGAAGAGATGTGAGGTATGTCAGCGAACTCAGTATCCCATACGCAAGGATGAGATGCCATTGAAACCTATGATGGGTGGACGTGCATTCTCTAAGTGGGGAATAGACTTTGACAGTCCTATTAATCCCCCAGCTAAGGGTTCACATGTTGAGTATATCATCGTGGCCACAGACTATCTAACCAAGTGGGTAGAAGTGAAAGCCACTACAAAAAATGATGCTCAAACAACAACAAAGTTCTTATTTGAAAATGTGTTCACGAGGTACGGATTGCCAATAGAGTTGGTGAGTGATAGAGGCACACACTTCTTGAATGAAGTCATAGAAAACCTTCTCCAAGAATTCTTGGTGATACATAAGAAGTTTGCTCCCTATCATCCACAAGCTAATGGTCAGGCTGAGAGCACAAATAAGATCTTATGCAATGTGCTGACTAAATTGGTGAATAACAAATGCTCTGATTGGGACAAACAGCTACACCACGCTGTTTGGGCATATCGAGTTGCCTATAAAACGGTACTCCAAGCCACACCCTTTCATATGGTGTTTGGCCAGAACGCGGTGCTACCATTGGATTTTTTGATACCTACGTTAAAGATAGCACAAGAGCATGACTGGTCAGGCCATGAACTCTCCTCTAGATTCTTTGATCTTGAACGTTTAAGGGAGACACGATTGAGAGCTGCAGCAGGAATCTATGCAGCCAAGAAGAGGCAAAAGGTGTATTTTGATACACATGTGAAGGATAAAGACTTGAAAGCAGGAGACCTAGTGCTAGTCTACACATTGAAGCAACATGCACGAAAATTAGAGAAAAGAGGCTATGGACCAATGATTATCAATAGGATCTCCACAAGTGGAGCAGTACAACTAGCCACTCTGGAAGGTGACATACTACCAAGTTACATAAGCGGATGTAGAGTCAAGTTATATCAAGAACCCCTAACTGAAGAAATGCTCAATCGACTCAATACTGCAAAGAAACGTAAGGATGAGGAAAAGAGAATTCAGGAAGAAGCACAGGCTGAAGCTTTAGAATGCATTCGGTGATTGAAATTGAGGAGGCAAGGTAGAGATCAACCCATGACCGACACTCATGAAGCTCTAGGTTATCACATGGCCATGTGCGAGGCTTCAAGTGAACTGGCCCGTAAGATAGTTGATCGACGACCTTTTGTGACCCTAGAAGTAGGACAAGGAGAGAATGCAAGGACCGTGAGAGCTTTAATTGATTCAGGAGCTGCCACTAGTGCAGTTCGGCTTTCTTATTGCCAACAATTGCAATTGGAGGTAAAACCCCTAGAAGCATATCTGATAGGATTAGGAGGTGTTGAAACCCCTTGCATGGGAGAGGTGGAACTTCCCCTCTACATTCAAGAGGTCCTCATGCCAACAAAAGTACTAGTATGTGAAGACGAGGATCTTACCGAACCTCTTGTCTTAGGCCAAGACTAGATCTATGATCACACAACAAGAACCAGGAGCACCAACTTTGGCAGTATGAAGTGCCTCGTGGCATGAAACATATATGGATACACAAGGGGGAAAAAATCACGGCCCCAAAGACAGGGTCTCAAAAGAGCATCAAGCAAGCCACACTGCCAAGGACTAAAACGAAGGAGATCCCTAGTCAAAACTCTAGGCATACCATGCCTATTTGGGTCCCTAAGCGGTCAATGAAGGCTAGCCCCAATGCTAGACAGATATGGGTGCCCAAGGCCTATTTACGTGCCCAAATAGTGCCAACTCTAGTCACTGACAATATTCAACACTCACAAGTCCTCTCGACAAACAACTCGGGAACTCTACCTAAATCCCACACTAACCCACACTCAGTCAAACCGAGTAATGTCTGGAAATGGGTACCCAAAAGGTCCCAAATCCATCACAATCTTGTTCATAAATCTTTACCTGTCATTAGCTATAAGAGCTACGAATCCTCTATCAAAGTTCGAACCAAAGGATATTCCAGAGGAAGCCAAGAAAGGGGCCGTATTTCAACCAATTTGGAGACAAAAATTATCGGAAACCTATCCGGAGATGCTACGCACATGGGATCACGCTCCCATGCATTTGAGGTATAACCCTTGCTTTGGGCCAGTGCAGAGAAGAAGATCATGGAAAGCATTTGCTATCAAGGTTCAGAACAATGCAAACTGCAAACAATGGCTGAATTACCCCTCGATCGCACCCCCAACAGGCACACCCTCCGTATCATACATGATGGCTACCATCCGACATTGGATGCCACGCCTCCATCCCATGACCGATGTTGTCGCGCAAATGATGCTCAAAATTTTGGACATGATGCAAGTGGTGCTAAAGACTTTTCGGAATGTACGTAATATTCAGCCACCAATTCCAAGCTTCATCAACGGTAACTACGACTTACTTTATGATATGAGCACGACCCCAAGTATCCGAGTGGCTTATGCGTGGCATGCACAAATACGATATCTCCCTGCTTGTTACAAGCAAACGTTTGATGACATGTTCACCACCGGTTTTTGGGAAGCACACTCAGAAGTGTTCGCGCCACGCCCCACTCATCTGCTACAATTATTCGCCTGTGAACAAACAATGCACTCAGAGCTCTACACCACACCCCAACCCGACATGCCTGGTGCAGTTAACTGGGAGGCCCTGCAGAGAGACCTGGTCAAGGGACTGCGGATTAAAGAACAAGAATTGGCAACAGACATACTACAACAATACATTGATCAAACCAGGGAGCAGAGGTCTGTCAGAAGTGACAGACGCTAGGGGGGGAGAGTGTTGGCATCATATGGGAAGAAGCCAAGTATGGACATGCATGCGGATCTAGCACTAAGGCAACCTATTAAAATTTTTCCAAACCTTACATCATTATAAAAGTGATTCTCATCACTAGAAACCCTTGTAAATACTGTTTCATCTTTTTGTAGCTCCATTTTGTACAAGTCGAGGAGTCCTCGAGCTTGGGGAGCCTGAGAAGTAGTTGCCTGCCAATTTTCATATTTTTTAGATCTCGTTTGAGCCCTCAAATAAACCCTGGAACCTAATTTTTAACTAGGCCGAACACTAGGTCTAGACAGGGCCAAAGCTAGTCAAAAACTATAAATAGAGCTAGAGAGCTCATTTTTGGGCTAGCTTCTTGTAGTTTTGAGCTTGTATGAGAACTTTGTTGCAATAGAAGTGATTCCATAGTCTTACTCTCTTTATTCTTGCTGTGTGTGCGCGTGTGTGTATGTGTGTGCATGTTAGTGTGCTTCTCACTCACACATTTGTGCCTTCACTTGCTCGAGGTCTTCATACCATCCTCATGTCTTCCCGGATTGACATCAAAGGAGGTGCTACTCATCACTGAGCTACACATGTGAAGGAAATTTACAATGAAAAGTAGAGCAAATGAATTCCTTATGAAATGTAGATTAAGAAATGGAAAACATAATCTATTCTTCTCATATGAAGAAATCATGTTTTTCTTTCCTACTTTTCTCTCTTAAAGAATAGGAGCTAAAGTGAGACCTCTGAGCTAAAGTGAGATCTTTCCTCGATCACTGAACTGATTCCCACTTTCTCCTTTCCTTAAAAGTGAAACCTGTGAATTCATTTAATCCTCTCTTCCATTACTAATACATAATTCCTCATTACATATATTCCCATGAAAATGAAGAACAAATCTCCCACAAATAAAGAAGGTGCATGTGGTGAAAAGTGGAGAAAATAAATTTCTTATAAGGGGAAAATCCCTCTACTAAAATGGTCAGCAATAATATGATATGATACCATAAACACATGTGCATCCATATTAAAGAGCTATCTCTGCCAACCATCCTCTATGCATGGATCTATATGATCCAATCAAATTGATGGAATTATCCTTCTTGAAAAACACAAAATGAGTATTTGATACCAATGGTGATAAAAATCACCTATCACATTCTCTACTGGAAGAATAAATCTTCCCTAGACTATGAAGGATAACTCCCAATCCTAAGGAGATGTCTACTAAGAGCTCTCCTCTGATCTATTGAGACATCATGCCATGAATGATGAGTCCTTTTCTCCCTGGCCATAGAAGAAGAGTGCTCAAAGGAAAGTCGTTTCCACCATCCCATACCAGTGGAACCTTCTTCCAATTCATGGTGTCATACCTACACTAAACCAAATATATATTGCATATATATGCAATGGAATATATAGGTGGACTCTAATAATGAATCTTACTAGTTAGTTTTCTTCTAATCAACATGTGACAATGGATATCCCTTTCTTACCAAATTAACTTGTTCCTAGGTACTAAGAATGAGTCTAAGTACCTCTCTATAGATCCCAACATAAATATATGTATTGGGTACCCCAACAATTCTTAACTAAGGGATCTATGCTCTAAATCACAGAGCTAGTGACATGCATATGGCCTTCTTAAGCAACACTCGAATCACATAAGCACACGTCGATGTGTTCTCATGAAACCCATTTGTGTGATCCCATCTAACTGGTTTCCTTAGTAGTGTAGCATAAATGCTTCACTACTTACAAGCGATGTGCATGAGTGAAAATAGTCACTCTTTGGGTATTCTTCATAATACCCCATAGTCTCCTAATCAAACAGTGAGACTCTTGTGAAGATAAGTAAATCTTCACTACCTTGGAGATTATCATAAATGTATCTCCTTTGCGTGTGTGCAACTTCCCATAACCTATAGGATTGCTCATGCACATTCCTAATGGTGAAGGTATATCTCCTTCCCCTTAGCAACCCTATGGTCTAAATTCATCAGGATTATGTGTAGGGATCCTATTACTTCTGAAGTTGCCTTATCTATACTACTATGATGGTTCTAAGTCCATTAGATACATGCTTAAAAGCATGATAATGTTGGAGTTAGACGTCTACGGAAGCACGCGAACAGCACAAGGAAGAAGAAGAAGCTTGGAGCACAACACACAAGACTGAATGTATTACTAGAGAATGTACAAAGATAAGTAGCCCATTAGGGCAATAGGCATATATACAAGCCGGGGAAAAAAACCTCCTAAAGAGGGAAAAAAGTGCCCCGACGGTCCTAGTGTGTTCACACACATCACTACCTAAATACATCAACAAATCCCCCCTGGGAGTGATGCGGTGAACAAGGAGCTGGCACTCATGTATAAGGAAGTGCCAAGCTATGTGGAAATCACTCCACAAAAGGAAGTAAGCCCAAAGCTTTGCGGAAAGCCTCAAACTTCTCCCTAGGTAGAGCCTTCGTGAAAAGGTCTACAATGTTCTCTTGCGTGGGCACATATGCCAACCTGATCTCCCCAGCAAAGAACCTCTCCCTGACATAGTGATAATGCACCTCAATGTGCTTAGTGCGAGCATGGAACACAGGGTTCCTCGCAACTGCCAATGCGCTCTATCTCTGAGTGAAGATGGTGGTGGCAGAAGACTGGCCAACACCCAAATCAGCCATAAGGCGTCTGAGCCACACACACTCAAGAGTCATTGTGAAAGCTGCCCTATACTCAGCCTCACAACTAAAAGTGGCCACAGTAGGCTGCTTCTTGCTCAACCAAGATATACATGAGCTACCAAGCATGAAGCAAAAACCATTGGTGGAGACACGAGTGTCATAGCAACCAGCCCAATCAGAGTCAGAAAAAGCATGCAAATGTGGCGGTAGTGATCCTCCCTTGGGATAAAACAACCCAAGTAGCCGAGTACCACTCAAGTAGCGAAAGATGCGCTTAACCGCCTTCCAATGCGTGACTCCTAGGCAATGCATAAACCTGCTCATCTGTGAGACAACAAATTGAATATCTGGCCGAGTAATGCATAAGTAAATCAAGCATCCAACAGCCTCCGGATAGAGAACAGCATCAAATGCATCTCTAGCATCATGAAGACTCAATCGTAAACCTGTCTCCATAGGAGTGGCAATAGGCTTACAGTCTTCAAGGCCAAAACGCTGCAATAATATGTCAATATATTTTGTTTGACACAAAGCCATTCCAACATCAACTTGCATAAACTCTATGCCCAAATAGTGATGCAAATGCCCCAAATCATACATCTCAAATGAGGCATGCAAATCAGCCTTGAAATCAGCAATATGCTTCTCAATAGGACCAGTGAGCAGCATGTCGTCAACATAGACAACGATGATCAGAAGCACATCATTAGCACGCTTAACATATAAGGTGCTTTCAGTTGGACTGTTCTCAAAACCATGTGCAATCAGATAGGCATGTATCTTCTCATACCAAGCATGTGGTGCTTGCTTTAAACCATATAATGCCTTCTTTAACCTGCACACCTAGTTTTCATGCCCTTTCTACACAAAGCCACAGGGCTGAAAAACATACACTTCTTCATGCAAGTCACCATTCAGAAATGTAGTTTTAATGTCTAACTGATGTAAATTCCAACCATGATGGGCTGCAAGTGCACAAATGCTCCGAAGAGTAGTCATACGGCATGTAGGTGCAAAGGTCTCATCAAAATCAATGCCTCTTTCCTGTGCATAACCCTTTGCAACAAGCCTAGACTTATACCTGTCAATTGTACCATCAGGTTTATGCTTCAGCTTGTATACCCACTTAGTGCCAATGGCCTTCTTGCCAAGAGGCAAGTCACATAAAGACCATGTACCATTCTTCATTATAGCAGCATATTCAGATTGCATAACAGCCATCCAATGTTCTGAATTATGTGCTTCATCAAAAGAAACAGGCCCATTCTCATCACAGAGACTAGACGCAGCCATAGCATAGCAATCTGATGCAAAGGAGACACTATGCGAGCCTGAACGAGTACGATATG
Source organism: Ceratopteris richardii (assembly GCA_020310875.1). Lineage (NCBI taxonomy): Eukaryota > Viridiplantae > Streptophyta > Polypodiopsida > Polypodiales > Pteridaceae > Ceratopteris > Ceratopteris richardii. The sequence continues at coordinate 114,642,265 of CM035413.1, forward strand.
ACAAAGCTGCATCTAATTTGCTGTCACGCAAGGTCTGCACCAGCCATTTTGGCATAATTTTTGCCTGCTCAATATCAGCTCTCTCATCAACAAGTGTATCATGTAAATCTGCATAAAAAATGGAATGATCTGCATCATCATATGAAACCTGCAAAGGCTGACAAGTTGCCTCATTAGGACCAGCACTAGACTGTCCACTTGTAAAAAGAGGCATCAAAGTATCATACATGTCTTTGGAGCTAACAGATGTCTCCTTAGTACATGAAAGCAATGGCTGAATAGCATCTTCCACAAAGACAACATCACGGCTAACCAGAATGCATTTAGTCTGTGGATGATACAGACGATAGCCTTTACTTTCAGAACTGTACCCAACAAAAATACATTTTACTGCCTTATCATCCAATTTTCTGCGATGTTGTTCAAGCACTAGTGCATATGCCAAACAACCAAAAACACACAGATGAGCAACAGATGGCTTGCGGTCATGCCAAGCCTCATATGTAGTGATAGACTGCAATGCTTTAATGGGACACCTATTAAGTACATATGCTGCACACATGAGAGCCTCAAGCCAGAAACTATGTGGTAAAGCCTGACTCTTGACCATACACCTCACCATCTCCATGAGTGACATGTTCTCTCCTTAAGCAAATCCATTTTGTTGAGGTCTATACGGCACTGTACACTGGTGTTTTATCCCACATTCAGCCAGAAATGCATTAAAATCAGAAGACATATATTCCCCCCCTTGATCAGAACGGAGGGTGCCCATTTTACATGCTGACAGATTTTCAGCCAAAACCAAAAACTGTTTGAAGCACATAAACACTTCAGACTTTGCCTTCAATGGATATACCCATGCATGCCTGGAAAAATCAGCGATGAAAGTCACGAAGTAAAGATAATTCCCAAAAGAAGGTGTCTGCATAGGACCACATACATCACTATGTACAAGCTGCAATTTCTGAGTAGCCCAAATTGAACCATCTTTTGGAAAGGATGAACGCTGCATTTTGCCCAAAATACAGCCTTCATAAACATGTTTTCGAGGTGCCTCAAGTTTGGGCAATGAGGACACAATTTCATATTTCTGCAGGCGTAGCAAACTAGCAAAATTCAGATGACCAAAGCGTGCATGCCAAAGCTTTGCATCTGACATAGCCTGAGAATCATTTACTGCACATGCCAAATCATTTAGAGATCTTTCATAGTCTATGAGCTTATACATGACATAAAATGCCAGAAGCAATAATCACATCGCCATTTGACAGATCATGAACAGTACAACTATCATCAACAAATTTCACAACCAAGCCAATCTTGGCTAATGTAGAAACTGATAGCAGGTTCTTTTTGATCCCTGGCACAAATAAAGCATCTAACAAAGTGAAAGAACTGCCATCAGTAGTAGTCAAAATGATCTTACCAACTCCCATAACAGGATAAGAGGAGTTGTTGGCACATGTAACAGTATTCCCTGTAGGGGCAGGCTCGAGTGAAGAGAAGAAACTATGCTGCGAGGTAATATGTTTGGTTGCCCCACTGTCAAAATACCAAACATTTGAATCTACTGCAGACATGCACTCATCATGAGAAGATGGGTCAAAACTGCAAACAGTAGTAAACGCCCATTCTTCTTCCTGCACAAGATTAGCAGACTCCGTTTTTTGTCTAGAGGCTTCTGCAACAACCATTCCAGCCTCTTTTTTCTTTGCCTCTTTTGCAGCGAGTTTTGGACAGTTCTTTATGATGTGATCATTCCCTTTACAGTACTTACAAAACAATTTCTGCTTTTCTGATTTTTTCTCATCTTTGTCTTGGTTCTTTGAATGTGCAACATTTGTAGATTTCTCCTTACTAGTAGAAGAGCTCCATCTTCCTTTGCCCTTCTCACTAGCTAGGAAAGCTTAATCTGCAACACGCATAATGGACCTGTTCTGCCTGGACTGATCTTCCTGCAATAGAACAGAGACTAACTCCTTGAATGACAAGGCATTTGGATTGCCTTTCATCATCAACCGAAGAGTAGAAGCAAAATTGTGATATGAATCAGGAAGACCATTCAGAATGGTCTACACAAGTGAGCTATCTGGTATAACCTCATCAGCAGAAGTCAACTGTTCCTTCAAGTCTTTGATCTTTGTTAGGAAACTATCCATAGAATCAGCTTCATTCATGTGCGTACTCTCCAATTGTTTTCGCAGGTAAGCAACACGAGCCTCATTCCTAGCTTGGTACAATGTGGTAAGTGTATCCCAAGCATCCTTAGTTGTTCTACAAGAGAGAATATGAGGAATAATGGCACGTTTGACATACAAAGCTATCAATGCATGTGCCTGGGCATCTCTACCATCCGAACAAATCTGCTCTGCAGTAGGTGCAGTAGAAACAGCAGCACGAACAGGAATATGTACAATATCATCTTCGACACCATCTTCATCAGCTCCAGCACCTGTATTCGTAGTACCTGTTGTTACAGGTGTAACAGGACGTCTTTCAACACCCTACACAATGTTCCATAATCCTTTTGCAACCAATACATGTCGCATCATATAAGCCCATAATGGGTAGTTGGTACCATCCAACTTATCCTCAACAACCAACATATGGAATACATCACTGCTTTCAGCCATGGCCATTGACTAAAATACCTTGATGCAGAAAATTGATTGTATCTCAAAAAGTTGAACAGAACTGCCCCAACAAATTCTGCTAGACCTGTAGCAGACTTTGAGACGCTTATATTGGCGAACAGAAACTGGTATATACCTTTGGCACAAAAAGATGAAATAGCCTGCACAAGCATTGTGATAGTGCGTTCGCAGGCTGAAACGAGCTTAGATCGCGATTTTGGCACCACAGACCGAAGCAGTTTTGATCTCGAAAACACGCTGAGTATGCTCACCAAATTTCGTGCGATTCTGAGACTGCAAACGGAGGAGTGTCGAGGGCGCCCTAGATGAAGCGATGACCTGCTCTGATACCAACTGTTGGAGTTAGACATCTGCGGAAGCACGCGAACAGCACAAGGAAGAAGAAGAAGCTTGGAGCACAACACACAACACTGAATGTATTACTAGAGAATGTACAAAGATAAGTAGCACATTAGGGCAATAGGCGTATATACAAGCCGCGGGAAAAAACCTCCTAAAGAGGGAAAAAAGTGCCCTGGTGGTCCTAGTGTGTTCACACACATAACTACCTAAATATATCAATAGATAACACCTTATGGATGTTTGTAGAAAAGGCATGCTACCATGCCATAAGATTCTTACCTAAAGGTAAGTGCATATAACACCATGAGGTGGGAAAACTTTTCACAACATTTACCCAAGGAAATGGAGTCCCAAAACATTTTAACCATAAAATCAATGGCACACAGGCCATCCAACAACATAGGGCTTGGCAAGCCCATAGCATGCATGCCATAAACTAATGCATGGACGCCATAACCTGCAATAACATAAAAACAAATGCTAGCAACAATCTCTTTGTTGCATAACCATGTAGTTCCTACAACCATCTTTCCTGCAAACAATCAAAAAGTTTACTCCTAGCACGTTGATCCATACTTTTAAGATTCAAACAATGATCAACTTTGATGTATGCATTCCAGTCAATGCATGTACATACAAAACATGCCATAACATAAAGTAAAATGCCTGAAAATATAAAGCATATGTCCTTGAATGATTTGGTATTGGAATTGCATGCATCCAATCTTTTTGACGAGCTTTGAGACCTCTTCACCTTTCTCTTCAGGTCCCAATATAAACTTTGAAGTGTCCAAAAACATCGGATCAGTTCCCAAAACATAAAACATGGTCAAATGATTACCAAAATAATGCAAATTTTACCCAAAAAAACATATGTAATCCTTCTTTAGACCTGAGAAAATATTTTTAGGACTTGAAAATAATCCTAAAATTAAATATATATCATGTAAAAGTAGCTTGAAGTGGAATTACTTCAATGGCCTTCCCGGTTTGTAAGATATGGCTCTCGGAAAGTAGTTGCCAAAAATTGTTCAGACTTTGTAGACCTACACAGACCTGCAAAAATACATCATTTCCAAACTTTCTTTGCTACTAAAAATAGACATTGTGCTCTTCAAAACAAGCTCTAGGACATCCAATTTGGAGTTTTGTAGCCCAAGATATGGCCTTTCCAAGCGGCACATGCCAAACTAGTGGACTGGTGGAGGGGCTGGAAAAAGTGTGAAAATGTCATTTTTGGAGTGCCGAAAAGCATTCTTCCATCAAGCAAATCCTAGAATTCTCTCCATACCCTCAGTCGGTAGTGTATGGAGATGCTTGGGCCTATTTTGATCTTTCCAAATCCTCCCTTCATGAATGCTAATTTGCTTCGCAAAAAAGACCTAAATCAAGATTTTTATTTTCATGCAAAAACTTAAATGGGAGCTTTTAGCAAGCTTCTAATCCACTCTAAATGTGGATTTTTCTTGGATTTTGTAATTGTCCATGGTAATACATACACCATACTTCATGATGTATGCATTAATCCATTGGAAGCCTCTTAAATAGTCTCTTTTCTTACTCCCAAAATTGGAGTTTGGCAAAAATTAACATCTGAATTTTTTTCAAAAAGTGTGGAAATGTCACATCTTATGGTGGTCATATCTTATTTTGGATGTCACATCTTATGGTGGTCACATTTTATGGTGAGAACATCCCTTATGTTAGATGGTCATATAATGCCACATGACACCCTTGGGTATCTTTAAGGATATAAAATTCCTCCTTAACTTATCAATTTAATGAATCTAATGATTCCATTATGAAGTCCATATATACTACGCTCAGTATATATACTTTTGCCCATCCATCCATAACTAATGCACCTCTTTTTCCCTCCTCCAAAATGGGAATTTATCAAATCAAGGTGCTCGAATTTTTTTCTCAAACAATGATGGAATGGGGTTTTGTGGAGATTCAAACTCCCACCATACTAAGCTAATCCTTGAATTTCTTGATTGTTTATCATGCGCATGCATGCAACAAAATGAAAAAATAAATTACAATTCAAAGGGAAAAAAATTAAAACTATCCTCTTAGGATACATGAGTACAATCAGATTAAGGAGTGATTAGTGATGGATCAATCAGAAGAGGGTGGTGCCCACAATCTATACCCTATAAAATACTAGGTTGAAGGGGGGAGAAAGGAAAAATTTCTCCTTTATTTAATGAGCTGCCTCTAGAGAGAGAAGGAATCTTGTAACTTGGTTGGTCTCGAAAATTCAAATTTTTAAAAAAGTTCAAAAACTCATCATAACACATGAGAATGGACCCCTCATTACTTTTTAGGATCAAAAGTACTCCTTTTTACATCAAACTCAAAATCCTGCATGTTTGAGTTGACAAAAGTGACTTTTTTCAAAAAAACGCAAAAAAGAGTTACTGTTAGAGTTAGACGTCTATAGAAGCACGGGAACAACACAAGGAAGAAGAAGAAGCTTGGAGCACAACACACAATACTGAATGTATTACTATAGAATGTACAAAGATGAGTAGCCCATTAGGGCAATAGACATATACAAGCTGGGGAAAAAAACCTCCGAAAGAGGGAAAAAGTGCCCCGATGTTCCTAGTGTGTTCACACACATCACAGCCTAAATATATCAACAAATGCCCCCTCGGAGTGATGCGGTGAACAAGGAGTTGGCACTCATGTATAAGGAAGTGCCAAGCTATGTGGAATCAATCCACAAAAGGAAGTAAGCCAAAAGCTTTGTAGAAAGATTCAAACTTCTCCCTAGGCAGAGCCTTCATGAAAAGGTCTACAATGTTCTCTTGCATGGGCACATATGCCAAGCTGATCTCCCCAGCAGAGAACTTGATCTCCTTGACATAATGATAATGCACCTCAATGTGCTTAGTGCAAGCATGGAACACAGGGTTCCTTGCAACTGCCAATGTGCTTTGACTGTCAGTGAAGATGGTGGTGGCAAAAGACTGACCAACACCCAAATCATCCATAAGGCGTCTGAGCCACACACACTCAACAATAGCTGTGAAAGCTGCCGTATACTCAGCCTCACAACTGGAAGTGCCCACAGTAGGCTCCTTCTTGCTCAACCAAGATATACATGAGCTACCAAGCACGAAGCAAAAGCCACTAGTGGACACACAAGTGTCATAGCAACTAGCTCCGTCTGATTCAGAAAAAGCATGCAAATGTGGCGGTAGTGATCCCCCTTCAGATAAAACAACCCAAGTAGCCGAGTACCACTCAAGTAGCGAAAGATGCACTTAACCACCTGCCCTTGCTTGACACTTGGGCAATGTATAAACCTATTCATCTGTGAGATAGCAAACTGAATATCTGGCCAAGTAATGCATAAGTAAATCAAGTATCCAACAGCCTGCTGATAGAGAACAACATCAAATGCATCTCCAGCATCTTGAAGACTCAATCCTAAACCTGTCTCCATAGGAGTGGCAATGGGCTTATAGACTTCAAGGCCGAAACACTACAATAATGTGTCAATATATTTTGTTTGACACAAAGCCATTCCACCATCAACGTGCATAAACTGAATGCCCAAATAGTGATGCAAATACCCCAAATCAGACATCTCAAATGAGGCGTGTAAATCAGCCTTAAAATCAGCAATATGTCTCTCATGAGGACCAATGAGCAGCATGTCATCAACATAAACCACAATGATCAGGAGTACATCATTAGCACGCTTAACATATAAGGTGCTTTCAGTTGAACTATTCTCAAAATCGTGTGTAATCAAATAGACATGTATCTTTTCATACCAAGCACGTGGTGTTTGCTTTAAGCCATATAATGCCTTCTTTAACCTGCACACCTGGTTCTCATGCCCTTTCTACAAAAAGCCATGGGGCTGAAAAACATACACTTCTTCATGCAAGTCGCCATTCAAAAATGTAGTTTTGATATCCAACTGATGTACATTCCAACCATGATGAGCTGCAAGTGCAAAGATGCTACGAATAGTAGTCATTTCGCAAGTAGGTGCAAAGGTCTCATCAAAATCAATGCCTCTTTCCTCTGCATAACCCTTTGCAACAAGCCTAGCCTTATACTTGCCAACTGTACCATCAGGCTTACACTTCAGCTTATATACCCACTTAGTCCCAATGTCCTTCTTGCCAGGAGGCAAGTCACATAGACCAAGTACCATTCTTCATTATAGCATCATATTCAGATTGCATAGCAACCATCCAATTTTCTGAATTTTGTGCTTCATCAAACAAAACATGCTCATTCATATCACAGAGACTAGATGCAGCCATAGCATAGCAATCTGATGTAAAAGAGGCACTATGAGAGCCTGAACGAATACGAGATGACAGAGGTGCATCCAATTTGCTATCACACAGTCTGCACAACGATTTTGGCATAGTTTTTGCCTGCTCAATATCAGCTCTCTCATCAACAAGTGCATCATGTAAATCTGCATAAAAAATGGGATGATCTACATCATCACATGAAACTTGCAAAGGCTGAGAAGTTGCCTCATTAGGACAAGCACTAGACTGTCCACCTGTAAAAAGAGGTAGTAAAGTATCATACATGTCTTTGGAGCTAACAGATGTCTCCTTAGTACATGAAAGCAATGGGTGAATAGCATCTTCCACAAAAACAACATCATGGCTAACCAAAATGGGTTTAGTCTGTGGATGATACAGACGATAGCCTTTACTTTCACAAATGTACCCAACAAAAATACATTTTACTGCTTTATCATCCAATTTTTTGCGATGTTGTTCAGGCACTAATGCATATGCCAAACAACCAAAAACATGCAGATGAGCAACAAATGGCTTGCGATCATGCCAACCCTATCATAATTTCTGTTTAAAGTGTTTATAATATGCTCTTGGCCTTGAGCCTCTCCACTAGATTCTTTCTTCCTTGGAAAGATTGTGGCAATTCGTAAGTCAAAATAGATTGGGATATTACATGGAAGTCTATCAATATAAGACCCAAAGCAATTTCTATTTGTCCTAATATTTTTAATCTAAAGTGAACTCCTAGGGTATTAAGGGCAAAGGACATCCTAACCAAAATTACATAGTTGATTTCTTGCATCATTGTAAATAGGCACAAAGCTTTTCTCAAGGCCTTCAGACACAAAGTCGTGAAGTGCCCTTGAGGGGAATACTCCTTGTGGACAATTAAAAAATCTTCTTTTGGAAAATTTCCCAATGTATTTTGCTAAGGAAGAGACACTGCCACGGCCAACCCGGTCACCACCACTCCACTCCTTGCTACAAATTTATCGACTTCGAATTCTTCCTGCACATAAGCATCTAGTGAGTACAAATATGAAACATAGTCAATTATAAATGTCATTAGATACTTACATCATGAAGCCTATCTTGATCCTCTCCTCTTCCCATTACATCTAGAGAAATGGAAGAGTGAGCCATGCCAATCTATTTCACAACATGGAATGTTGCAATCTTCTTCTCCAAAATTCTTTCCCTTGCTGTGGTCGAATCCTCTTCAATGGCATTTTGGTTGATATCACTCAAAATATCCCTACACACTAAGGCAATGATGTTTGCAATTGAATCACCAAATGGAATAGTTTCTTTCTCAATTCTATTGGAAAAGTTGTCCATGGGAACATTAGAGGTCAAACAAAAATGCTAAGGCATTTGTCAAGGCATAGAACAAATGCCTTCTCAATAACATGTAAGAATAAAACCTCTTCCAAGCACCACATAAAAAATTTCCATCACTACTTCTCATAGAGTGGGTTCCAAGGGCTCCAAGTTGGAGGGTGGACGCTCTTGTGAAGTGCTAGCTTCATTCAATTTATCCACAATTCCAGGTTGCAAAAGGACTGTGGAGCATTGTGCAGGCTGTTGAAAAACATCTTATCACACCTGCAACTGTTACAACTGTAGGTAGTGAAGCTGATGCAGAAGGTGTCGAAGATGATGATATTTTGCATATTCCTATTCGTGCTGTGGTTTCTGCTGCACCTACTATAGAGAAAATTTGTTGGGACATCAGAGATGCCCAGGCACATGCATTGATAGCTTTGTCTGTCAAACGATCCATTATTCCTCACATTCACTCTTGCAGAAGAACTAAGGATGCTTGGGATACACTTACCACATTGTACCAAGTTAGGAATGAGGCTCATGTTGCTTGCCTCTGAAAACAGTTGGAGAGTGAGCACATGAATGAAGGTGATTCAATGGACAGTTTTCTAACAAAGATCAAAGAATTGAAGGAATAGTTGATTTTTGCTGATGAGGTTATACTAGATAGCTCACTTGTGCAGACCGTTTTGAATGGTCTTCCTGATTCATATCAGAGTTTTGCTTCTACTCTTTGGTTGATGATGAAAGGCAATCCAAATGCCTTGTCATTTGAGGAGTTAGTATTTTTTCTATTGCACGAGGATCAATACAACTAGAATAGGTCCATTATGCATGTTGCAGATCAAGCTTTCTTGGCTAGTGAGAAGGGCAAAGGAAAATGGATCTCTTCAACTAGTAAGAAAAGATCTACTAATTCTACACAATTGAAGAGGGAAGACAAAGATGAAAAGAAATTAGAAAACCAAAAATTGTTTTGCAAGTACTGTAAAGGAAATGATCATATTATAAAGAACTATTCAAAACTGGTTGCTAAAGAGGAAAAGAAGAAAGAGGCTAGAATGGTTGTTGCAGAAGCCTCTACACCAAAAATCGAGTCTACTAATCTTGTGTAGGAAGAAGAATGGGCGTTTACTACTGTTTGCAGTTTTGAACCATCTTCTCATGAGTAGTGCATGTCTGCAGTACACTCAGATGTTTGGTACTTTGACAGTTGGGCGACCAAACATATTACCTCGCAGCGCAGTTTCTTCTCTTCACTCCAGCCTGCCCCTACAGGGAATACTGTTACATGTGCCAACAACTCCTCTTATCCTGTTATGGGAGTTGGTAAGATCATTTTGACTACTGCTGATGGTAGTTCTTTCACTTTGTCAGATGCTTTGTTTGTGCCAGGGATCAAGAAAAATCTGTTATCAGTTTTTGCACTAGCCAAGATTGTCTTGGTTGTGAAATTTGTTGATGACAGATGTATAGTTCATGATCTGTCAAATGGCGATGTGATTATTGATTTTGGGATTTTATGTCGCGGGCTGTATAAGCTCATAGACTATGAAACATCTGTAAATGATTTGGCATGTGCAATACATGATTCTCAGGCTATGTCAGATGCAAAGCTTTGTCATGCATGCTTTGGTCATCTGAATTTTGCTAGTTTGCTACGCCTCCAGAAATCTGAAATGGTCTCCTCTTCGCCAAAACTTGAGCACCTAGAAAACATGTTTGTGAAGGCTGTATTTTGGGCAAAATGCAACATTCCTCCTTTCCGAAAGATGGTTTATTTCGGGCTACTCAAAAAATTGCAGCTTGTACATAGTGATGTTTGTTGTCCTATGTAGACACCTTCTTGTGGAAATTATCCTTACTTCATGACTTTCATCAATGATTTTTCCAGGCATGCATGGGTATATCCATTGCAGGAAAAGTCCGAAGTGTTCATGTGCTTCAAACAATTTTGGTTTTGGCTGAAAATCTATTAGTATGTAAAATGAGCACCCTCCGTTCTGATCGAGGAGGGGGGTATATGTCTTCTGATTTTTATGCATTTCTGGGTGAATGTGGGATAAAACACCAGTGTATAGTGTCATACACACCTCAAAAAAATGGAGTTGGTGAACGAAAGAACATGTCACTCATGGAGATGGCGAGGTGTATGGTCAAGAGTCAGGCTTTACCACATAGTTTCTGGCTTGAGGCTGTCATGAGTGCAACATATGTACTTCACAGGTGTCCCACTAAAGCACTGCAGTCTATCACTTGCCTTTATGTTTCTGACAACATACTTCATATGCAGTGCAATTGGTTTCTAAGGCCTAGGAATGCTAAAAAAGGGGTTGCCACATAAACACGAGTATGGGTCTTGCAAAACTTTTGCAAGGCCCATATGCACGTTTATAAGGAAACCTTTTTTTTGGCATTTCTAGGCCTTCTTGAGTGCACTAGAACACATTTTCATAGTTATAACTGCATATAAACATGCATCAAGGTATAAGTACATGTAAACATGCATCAAGTTTATTTCTCTCTTGTTAAAATGCTTTGCATGAAGTGTACCTCAAATAAGGCAAACCATATGCTCCAATCATCATGAAATGTGGTTTGATGGCCAAGAATAGCAAAAAAAATAGGCCTTCCATAGAAACATGGATTTGGGCCCTGTAAAACTTTTGCAAAGCCCAATATCACGTTTTTTGTGAAAAGCCTGTTTCTTCTTATTCTTGGCCATTTCAAGCATTTAAATCACAAAATAGACACCCTATGTACATGAAATATTTTCTAAACTTCATAACAGTGTGGAAGACTAAGATACTCATGTGCAAAGACACAAAGACACCTTTAAATACTTAAGAAACATATAGACTTCAAAAGAAATAGACTAAGAGACAAACACTTTAGAGAGAAAATTTAATAAGAAGAAGATCATATTAATCATTTGGGATATACAAAAAGTTCTCTCAAAAAGAGAGTTTACAAGTGTTAAGGGTTATTTCCCATAATCCTTCTAGCTAGCTACATATCTTTAGGTTGTATTGTCACTCTCTTTGCATGGATAGAACACAGGTTAGAGTCTTCCAACATTGATAATAGATATGCCTTGACAGCTTGTTTGTGTGCCTTGGTGTCTATCCCTTGAATAGGAAGTCCAACAAAATAGCTTTGGAGCTCTTCCTTCATAACTCTTGCAAATGGCCTTCATGGAATAAGAATCTCCATAGACTTTTGATATTGCCTTATCTCTACAAAGGCTTTGGTTTGCTCATATCCTATGGGAACCACTCTAATTGTAGGACCTCCTTTCAACCTCTTTCGAGCTGCCTCCTCTAACAATGTAGTCAAAGAAATGTATACATAACGAACTTCATAATATTACCTTCTTTCAACCTCTTTCGAGCTGCCTCCTATAACAATGTAGTCAAAGAAATGTATACATAACGAACTTCATAATATTTCCGGTATCTAAAATCTATTATTCACACCTTCTACTGAGGGCACGTAGTCTGTAAACATCTCTGTTTATGAAAGTGCTTCCATGTGTCTTGTATCATTCTAGCCTTTCTCTTTCTTGACTCTACCGTATAATACCTTATATTTATCATGTGAAAATAAACATTCAAACAATAAATTATGGTACTTTAGATACACACACATGCATAGATGCATGCACACATGCATAGATGCATGCACACATGAAGACATATACATACATACATATATACTTACTTATCTTAAGGAATTTGTAAGTTCTTCCCCTGAGCCACACACTGTAGTTATCACCCAATGGATTACATACTCTCAAGAGTGATAATCCAGTTCCTAGATATTTATACATACATATACATAGACATACATACATGCATTCATACATGGATACATACATACATATGTACGTACGTACATATACATGAATACATTCATACATGATATATACCTAGTGGTACAAAAACACATACACAATAATTTACAAATATGCATAACCATTAACACTATTCTAAAAAGACCCTAATAGAATCAACCACATGCCTATACCCCTTGAGGGAAATCTTGGTTTTCTCCTCAACTAATAAAATATTTAGTATGTATAACCTTAAATATCCCTGTCTACTATAGTTCTAAAATAATAATTCGGTTTTTTGCCTATATCTATCACTAGGTCTATAAACCTTCATCGTAAAGAAAATTCTAGTTTCAAGGGTAAGTTGTTTGACTTGCTGTTAGGAAATTTAGTGTTGGTTCACTTTGAATATAGTACACGCGCTTGTATTCTGAAATAACCAAAGTTGAAATCTAGAATACACATGTGAAATCAAACAAACATAGAAATAGATAGATTGTTGTACTTTTTTGAATAGATAGATAGATAGATAGATGCTATGCCAATAAGTTATACATCTCTAGGGAATTACAATTCATACCAAAGCCAACCAAGCACGGTAAATGATTTGGGGTTTTCCCACTATTGCACCAAAGCCAGATAATATATATTAATATGATTTTCTATTTGAACTATCTTGCTCTCCTTCACAATTCAGTTACATTCGTGTGTTGGAATGGTTTTTCTAACTGAATGCATTACAATTGATACTTTACTTTTCTAAATATCCTCCCATTTGTGAGCATGACACATATTATATTTGGGTTATTTTCTACAAACAAGTGATGTCTCGTTAATATATTTTGGTATTTATGTGTGTGAACACAACTAGGACTCTTGGACACGTTCCAACACATTTTTCCCTTTTTGGCAGGTTTTTTCCCCTGTCTTGTATATACACCTATAACCCTAATGAATCATTTATATTTTTACGTTCAGTTGGTAATACGTTCTGAATTATGTGATGTTCCAAGCATCTTCTTCTTCTTCCTTATGTTATTTGTGTGCTTTTGTAGACCTAGAACTCCAACAATAGGTATGAAGGCAAGTCACCACTTCATCTAGGATGTTGTCGAAACCCCTGTATTCAAAGTCTCAAAATCACATGAAAATTGGTGAGCATACTTGGGATGATTAGAGTTAAAAATAGCTTTGCTATGTGGCATCAAAATTTTCATATGATCTCGTTTCAACCTCCAAACGCACTATTGCAACAATTGTGTAGGCAATTTCATCCTTTTGTGCAATACATATATACAAGTTTAGACTCTCTAGTACAAGCATCTCGAAGTTTGCTACATGTTTAGTAGAGCTCAAGAAACCGTTTCTATTAAACTTGTCTATATATATAGTCACTCTTTTGCATTCGGGTATTTGGTCACTAGCCATGGTTGAAAGCAATGATGTATTCTATATGTTGGTTGTTGAGGATAAATTGGATGGTACTAACCACCCATTGTGGTCATATATGATGCATCATGTATTTGGTAGCAAAAGGGATGTGAGATATTGTGCAGGGTGTTGAGAAACCTCCTACTACACTTGCAAATACTATCATTGAAGATGATACAGATGACATTGAAAACGATGGTCTTCAATCTCCTAGTTGTGTAGCATTTCTTGCTACATCTATTACATAAAACTTTGCTAGGATGACAAAGATGCTCATGTACATGCATTGATAGATTTGTCTATCAAATGTGCCATTATCCCTCACATTCTCTCTTGCAAGTCAAGAAAGAATGCTTGGGATACACTTACAACTTTATATTAGGCAAGAAATGAGGCTCGTATTGCTTAGATCAAAAAACGATCGGAGATTGAACATATGAATGAAAGAGATTTTATGGACAACTTTTGACAAAGATCAAAGATTTGAAGGAACAATTGATTTCTACTCATGAAATAATGCCCGATATCTTACTTGTGCAAACTATCGTTAATAGTCTTCTCAAATCATATGAGTGATTTTGATTGATGATGAAAGGCAATCCAAATGCCTTAAAATTTGAGTAGCTAGTCTCTATTTTGTTAGAGGAAAATCATCTAGGTAGAACAGGCTAATTATGTGTGTTGCAGATCAAGCTTTCTTAACTAGTCATAAGGGAAAAGGCAAATCGAGCTCATCTACTAGTAAGCAAAAATCTGCTAATGTTGTAGAATCATAGAAGGAAGACATAGATGACAAGAAGGAAAAACGTTGACACAATTTTGCAAATATTGTAAGGCAAATGGTCTTATCATAAAAATTTATCTTAAACTCGTTGCAAAAGATGCAAAGAAGAAAGAGGTTTGTGTTGGCATGGAGGCGCAACAAGGTGAGCAGAGTAAGCCGTGTGAGCAATGGCAGACAAGCTCGAATGGAAGACCTTCAATCGATGGATGCCATGGAGAAGAGAAACGATAGAAAGATAAGGTTGAGAGAGAGAGAGAGAGAAAGTAGTTCTCTCTAAATGTGCACAGATAAAACTTGAAGGATGTGCCTCACTTTTCCATTAGAACACGTACTTACTTATACATGTGGAGGAGGGGTTTTGTCCAATAGAAATGAAGGAGAGGGATAAGATATGATCTCCCTCTCTGCTAGAGAGTGTTCCTATGAATGGAGAAGATCAAAGCTCATAGCCAACAATCCCCCCTTGAGCTTGATCGTACAAATAGCTCTTTGGAAACTATCCTTTCCTCACAACTAGACTAGGGTGGTACAAAAATATGATTCCTTCCCATGTACAAAGAAGGTGGTACAATGTTTATATCCTTCCTTCAACAAACTCATGGGTGGTACAAATCCTTCCCTATACATATGAGGATGGTACAAAGGGGATGTTTTACAACACATAATCATAGACGAAATTGACTTGAGCTTCTTCTTCATTTTTCTCCTCCACTATGCTGACATTGCTTGGATTTTTGTTGATAGCTCCTTTGTTGTTGTTGTTGACGTTGTTGTTGCGTAGACGACAATGCTTTGTAGCATGGTTGGTTTTATCACATATTTTGCAAGGGTTGACTTGATAGCAATCCTTCGACAAATGGTTGGTGCGATTACAATGAATGCATTTTGTAGCTCTTACAACCAAGGCATTTGTTGTGAATTCATCATGTGTTTTCAACTTATTTTCATGTTGTTGTAGAGAGTTTATGACATCTTCTAATCTAGGGATAGGGTCTTTTTCTTTGAGAACAGTTACAATTTGTCCAAATTTATCATCGGGAACCGCTTTGAGTAGGACGGCTACTTGATCCTCATTTTCAATGGGGCATTGCACATAAGCTAATTGGGTACAAATACTTTTTAACTTGTTGACAAGGGTAGGTATGTCTTCTCCTTGTGACATGGTAAGAGAACAAAGTTGCATTTTCAATGCTATTTTGGAGTTTCTAGAAATAGCTCCAAAATTTTGTTCTAGAGTGATCCATGCTTGATTTGCAGTGGTGCAATCATCCAAAAAATGTACATAGTTATTGTCGAGGGATGTGAGTAACATTCCAAGTGCTTGCTCATCTTTTTCCGTGAAATATGGTAGCCCTCTTCTATGTTCAAGTGTTTCGTTTGGTGCTAATGGTTTTGTGATGGACCATAACTGTTTTGTCATGAGATACCCCTTGATTTTTGTTTGCCATGTGTGAAAACCTTGGCCATTGAATTTGTCTAGAGGCTTTTCACTCATTTTGGAGAGGTCTTACCAAAGTGACTCACTTTGGCAGTGTCTAACTCCTTACAACAACCTTGATTTATAGTCTTTTATTTTGGTTGGGAAGGTCTTACCACTCAACAATGAGGGCAGTGTCTAATCCCGTTGGAACTTAAAAAGAAATATATATACATGGCATGCTTAGACCTACATGTGTAGGAGTGATTACAAAGCATTAAGAGCTTGGAGGAGATACATTATTTCTACCTTCGTGATACAAACTTGATAATGAACAAGAAATGTTTTTAGAGGAAAAAACAAACTTGAGTATCCCTTTGAATAAACAAATGAACCACTATCAATTTGAGCGTTTGAATTCATTTGACATGTTTGCAAGCTGTGCACGGGTAGCTACAATATATGTATGGCTATGAGATCAAAAGAATACTCAACTGAAATGCACGCTCTTTCTGCAGCTTGATAATAGAAAATGTCATATGCATTACCGTGTGTAACGCGGGTCACGTCCAAGCATCTCTCAAGCATCTGGGCTACAGATTGGCATGGTTGAAACGCCGTCCGGGAAGAAGAAGAGGCTGACTGCCGCCCACAGCAAACTAGCACCAGTGCAGGAAGTTCACATTTGTTCTCCAGCCCGAATTCAACAGTAAAAGTAGTAGTGAGACTTGCACTCCGACCTTCTTGCAAAATGGTGTGTGTGTGCAAGAAAATCTCCTTCTCAAGCATCCCACTCAACCAGTCGAACAGCCACAGCCCTCCTTCTTGGCTCCTTTGCTGGTTGTAGTACTTATCATCGTCAGAGGGTTGCACGCGTCGAGGTTGTAGGAGATCTGAAGTTCATAATCTGCCGCTTCGATAGGACCAGCTTCATCAGCTGCCTCCTGCTAACAAGGAGTTCACCAAGAAGATGTATGCTTGTTTGCTTATGTGTGCAGAGCGAGGAAGTTCTGCTTGTGTTACCGCATCCATTACCTCCAAGGATATGGCGTCAGAACAAGTGCAATACTTAACCAACATCGCAACCAAGCTCTGATACCATGTGTTGGCATGGAGGCGCAGCAAGGTGAGCAGAGTAAGCCGTGTGAGCAATGGTAGACAACCTCGAATGGAAGACCTTCAATCGATGGACGCCATGGAGAAGAGAAACGATAGAAAGGTAAGGTTGAGAGAGAGAGAGAAAGTAGTTCTCTCTAAATGCGCACAGATAAAACTTGAAGGATGTGCCTCACTTTTCCATTAGAACACGTACTTACTTATACATGTGGAGGAGGGGTTTTGTCCAATAGAAATGAAGGAGAGGGATAAGATATGATCTCCCTCTCTGCTAGAGAGTGTTCCTATGAATGGAGAAGATCAAAGCTCATAGCCAACAGTTTGATTGGTCGTCATAGGGGCCTCTACACCTAAAAGAGATTTTACTAACCTTGTTCAGTCTAAAAAATGGACATTTACTACTGTTTGCGATTATGATCCATCTTTTCATGAGAACTATATGCCTGCAGTAGACTTAGATGAGTGTTAGTTTGATAGTGAGGCAACCAAACATATTACTTCACAACATAGTTTCTTCAGTCCACTTGAGCATGCCCCTACAAAGAATATTATCACATGTGTTAACAACTCCTCTTATCCTATAATGGGATCTGGTAAGATCATTCTAAATACTATTGATGGAAGTTCTTAGACATTCTAAGATGCTTTATATGTGCCAAGGATCAAGGAAAATCCATTGTCAATTTTTGCATTAGCCAAGATTGGCTTGGTTGTCAAATTTATTGATGATACATGCACAATTCATGATCTCTCAAATGTTGATTTTATTATTGCTTTTGGGATTTTATGCCATAGTTTTTATAAGCTCATAGTCTATGTGAAATCTATGAATGATTTAGCATGTGAGTTCATCAAATCATATCATGTTTGTTCCAGCTCTCATAGTGCTTCCTTTGCATTAGATTGTTATGAAATGGTTGTTTCTAGTCTTTGTGATGATAGTGAGCCTATTTCTTTTTATTAAGAAAAGAATTAAGAAAATTGGATGGTTGTTATGCAATCATCATATTCTATTATGAAGAATGGTATTGCCTCTTTATGTGATTTTCCTCCGCGCAAAAAGGCCATTGGTAACAAAAACTTCTTACTGCATCTTTTTTTATATTTAACACAACACTTGGGACTAAAGTGGTCTTAATATGTAATGGATTTCTAGAGATTATATGAAGTATTTTGATGGTGATGCACCATCGTGTGCTCTCCTTCTCTAGAGCTCCACGATGATATCCTCAGAGTAGAAAACTGAGATCCAAGCACCACACAATATACTCCACACAGAGCCTATAAAATATGCAAAAAACATAGTACGCAGGGTGTTACAAATGTGATCAAACTTATAGTCTATGGCTGACTAAGACACTATATGTTTTATTCAAGAACATATACAAAGAAGTGTCCAGTTTTCACATGGATACTAATAGTAACAATCTCCCACTAAATCCAGTAGGCGTGGTTTAGCGGATGTGCCTTGTACTCGTAGTCAGATGGCTAGGGTTCAAATCCTACCTAGGGCTGGATGCCTCAGTGTTCCCCAAGATGGGTGCCTCTACCTTACGAGGTCTGATGTGTGTGTCTCTCCAATTCATTGTACTCTCAAAAAAAATCTCCCACTAAAGGCCAATATGGCCAAAGTAACTATGGGAGAAAAATAAAGAATGATAAAGAATACCTAAGTGTAAGTATACAAACTGTACCTCCCACTTGATGGGCATGTTACACAGTATACAAGTGACTATGTAAGATCATGATTCAAGTAATCCCCATTAAGTGACAACAATGTCAAAAGCTATCTTGTGGTAGAGCTTTAGTCAAAGCATCTGCAACATTACCTTGAGTATGATCCTTCTCAATAATAATGCATTTAGTGGCTAAAAAATCTCTAATGAAGTGATAGCTCACTTCAATGTGCTTGTTCTTTGCATGATAGACTAGATTCCTAGCCAAAGCAATAGCACTCTTATTATCATTGAGCAAATGAGGTACATGCTGAGGTAGAACCATATCACAAGCAAGATGAGAAAGCCACAATGCTTCCTTACATGCCTCACTTGCTGCAACATACTATGCTTCTATAGTGGAAATATATGTACATTCTTGAAGACTAGATCTCCAAGAGATAACACCTCCAGCAAAATGAAAAATGTACCCTGATGTAGACTTACAGTTGTCTAAACAACCAGCTAGTAAGAATCTGTGTAACCAATAACGGATGCTTTCCCTCTACCTAAGCATCGACATTTTTCCTTGGTCCCACTTAGATATCTCAAAATCATCTTAACTGCTTCCCAATGTTTCTTGCCAGGATTAGACATATATATGCTCACAAATCCCATTGCAAATGCAATGTCTAGTCTTATCCTACAATAGCATACATGAGACTAGCAACAGTAGACTAATAAGGAATTTTGTTCATGATTTCCTTTTCCTCATCTGATTTGGGGCGATCATCCTTGCTCAATGTCACATATGTGGTTAAAGGTGTACTCAATGCCTTTCCACCGTGCATATTGAACATGTGAAGTACTTTGGATATGTACTCACTTTGAGACACGTATATGCATCTTTTACTCCTATCACGAGTAATGTGCATGCCAAGAATATGTTTGGTGTCCCCCAAATCCTTGATATCAAATGTCTAGCTCAACCTCTTCTTGGGAATTGACAAGTCATAAGAGAACTTCCCAGCAATCAACATATCAATGACATAAAGTATCAAGCATATCAAGTTGCCATCTGAGCATCTTTTTGTGTAGAGACAATGATTCTCATTACTTCGAGAATAGCCTTGAGACTTCATAAAGGCATCAAACTTTTGGTACCATTCTCTAGGGGACTGTTTAAGTCCATAGAAGCTCTCCTTGAGCTTACAAACTAGACTTTCTTTGCAACGAACTACATAACCCTGTGGTCGTTCCATATAGATCTAATCTATAAGATCTCCATGCAAGAAAGAAGTTTTCACATCCATTTGGACTAGCTCTAAGTCCTCAATGCAACAAACTCCAATCCCCACAATGTCACACTCGTAAGAGTCACCAAGTCTCACGGTACCAAGACACTTTGCTGCATAGGTAGAGAACCATTCTTTGTGTGGTGTCACATGGAAAGAAGCACCAGAATCTAGCTACCACATTTGGGAAAGAGAATCAACCATAAGAGCCTCAGTTGGCATAGTACTATCAAGTGTCAACACATCAGCATCATCTGAAATAACATTAATTTCTTCAATCTTCACAGTCAAAGTAGATGGTGTAGGTAACTGTTTAACATGCCCATCAACATGATGTCCTTTACCTTTAGCATTCTTTAATGCATAACAGTCTTTCTTGATGTTTCCTTTCTTATGACAATAATGGCATTGGATATCCCTCTTCCTTGATTTACTTCTACTCTTATTATGTTGACCATTCTTTCCTTGTTCTTGCTCTTGCCCTGTTGTTGATGCTTTCCTTGGTAAGAATCAGGAACATTATATGCATCTACACTCTGAGTGCCAACTATATATTTTCTACGAATCTCCTCACTCAAGAGTGCTCCACATATGCCATCATAGAACAGTTTACCACCAGGTGCACTATTGCTAATAGCTATGCAAAACATATCCCATGATAATTGCAAGGTGCATAACAACAAGAACGCTTTCATTTCATTATCCATATCAATTTTCTGAGCCTATAACTAGGAGAATATAGCATCAAACTCATTTAGATCAGCAGCAACACTATTTGTGTCCTTCCTCCGAAGGTCATATACCTTTCTCATCAGATACACTTTATTTGATGTTGTCTCTTTCTCATATGTATTGCATAACTTCT
Organism: Ceratopteris richardii; assembly: GCA_020310875.1. Lineage (NCBI taxonomy): Eukaryota > Viridiplantae > Streptophyta > Polypodiopsida > Polypodiales > Pteridaceae > Ceratopteris > Ceratopteris richardii. Next base: position 114,663,274 of record CM035413.1, read on the forward strand.
TCCAAAGCTACTTTACACTTTCATAGTCTAATACTTTAAAGTAAACATTATCTTCCAGGTGCAATCAAATGGTAGACTTGGCCATTTCATCTAGCTCATCCCAATCATCTTCATCCATGTCAGCAGCTTTGAGATTTCATTTACTGGCTTCGATTGCCTCCTTTGAATCAGCACATCTTTAATATGATTCTTCCATAGAGCAAAGTTTGTGCCATCAAATTTTTGGATCTCAAAATGTTCTTTGCCCTGCAAGTTATAGCTCCTCCTCGAAACACTGCCACTAGACCCTAATCCACCAGACATACTTGAGACCTCTGATGCCATGATGGTAGACAACTGAATAGAATGATAATGGAGCTAGAAGGGACCAAACACCACTAAGGCTCAAAGAAGGATGACTAAGTGTCAGATTCTAGGAGAGAATTCAACAATCTTCCCAAAAAATGAATTAATGAAGTAATGACCAACCAGAAGGATTATGTGAGAATAAATGTGCTCACATCAATAAGTGTATCAAGGAGTAAATTGACCACTCTATAGTTGAAAAAACTAGAAAATCTGGAAAAAAATTTCAAGAGTATCCTCTGCAAAATGAGTGTATGACTAGTGTAAAAATCTCATAAAACTGTAAGTACGAACATGTTTATCTGCATGGTGAATCACTGACTCCACTGCATATAATCAATTACCCAAAAGAAGCCAACTAGGCTTATTGAGCACCTATGAACAACTATCATACATAGCCTATGGAGAGGTTGGGTAAGTCTTCCACCTACATCATCAAAGAGACCCCAATATTGGTGTCTCAAGTTAAGAAAACCTCACCACAACCCTCTTTATTAAACGTGATAGGCTTTATGCAAAAACATAACCTCTATATCAATGACCACATGGATGTACATAAGGAGTATCCACACAAGTGTATGTAGTGTGTATGTGCTCAACATATGCATTAAAATGGCGCTCCAAAGCTGAATTGTCTGCCCTAACATTGGCCAACAACACTTGCAAGTGTCTGTCAACTCTGTTCTTTAGTCTCAAAAAACCTTCATAGACTTGTGGTGGCTGCTCCCACCACAACTAAAACCTTTCAAGAAACCTGTAGATTAACTAGTGTGGCTGAAAACACAGGCCCAAAAGGTGAACTTTCATTGTTGAAAAAGTACAAAGAACACTCTTCTTGATGTTCTTGGACCTCTGTGAAGAGAACTATGCACAAAAATACTCCAAAATGGCTCCAAAAATCACCCCAAAAATGCTTCAAAAATAAGCTTCAAAGAGTGAATCTTTGAGGGCCCAAAACTTGTTGAAGGTAATGTAACCTTAGTCTTTCCCCTTCTTCAAGCACCACAAGAGTGTAGCTTAGTGGTAAGAGATTGCCATGGTTAAGCGAGTTTTGGGGGGAACAATACTAGGATGGGTAACCTCCCAAGGAGTATTGGGAACCTTTGTCTTCCTTGATCATTGAGGTCCTCCCTCATATGTAGCCAACAATGCCAATGATGACTTGGATGAATCGGATGACAAGGTATGCCAAGTTTTAACATTCCAAGTGAGAGTGCCAACACAATAGTAGTAGGATCATGTGGTACCTATTTATTGATAAGTAAATGAGCAAGTTAACCCTCAATCATAAAATTCTATGCCCACAATAAAAGACCAAGGCATCACGTTTGGCCATTCCAAGTGGAAAAGTGCATGAAAAATTGTTACCATTGGTCTATTAATCCATACGATCACGTAGCGAAATTCAAAGAAGAGTTGAGGGAGGAACAAGTCATAGATGTTTTCACTCAACATGAGGTATTCAAATTAATCTTCATAGGAACAACATAACCATGGTTTCAACTATTGATTAGACAATTTTCACAAACTTAGAAGCTCGTTTGGATAATTTCATAGGTGAATTTACCAATCAAGGAGTCAACATGAATCAACTTCATTGATCTATAGTTTCAAATAAGCCAATCATAAAAGTCTTTTCCTTGAGCTAGTAACAAATGGAAAATTACATTCGTAGGTTGAATACCTTGAATGAGTGTATCAAAGAATGTGTGGACTTACATCACAATCTAGCTGCCAAATTCAAGATATCACCCTCTAATACTAAGAGCAAAGTCGTGGCTTCGTCTAGTTAAATGAAATCTTCCATTAGGAAAATAATTGACTTGGTAGTGAAGAAGCTCCAAATGGAACAAACAAAGGAACAACCCAATTCATCCTATGGCCAAGGACCTCAAACTCTTAAAAGATGCTAGAATTGTAATGGGGATCATCCCAGTTACATGTGCAATAGAGAGGTATCCACAACCAAACAATAACATGCCACCTCAACAATGGTATCAACAACAACAATATCAATAGAGGCAACAATATCAACCTATGCCTATGTATCCTCTTTAATATGCATTTAGAAACCCACCTAGAGATCAATAGCAGTATGTTGTGTGACTCAAGTATATTGAGGAGAATACAGAAACGGTTATCATCCCACTAGGTCAAGCAATGGTAAACACTATTCCTAGATTTTCAAAATCATACTTAGAAGTATGAATGGATATCCAAAAGACACTAACATTGAGGATAAATGGTATCAAGAAGAAAATTACTAACGTGTGAGCACTAGCAAGAACCCAATTTAGATTGATCAATCTAGTGCACACATCTACTATGTTGACAAAGAAGCTTTCCAGAGACAACAAGGCACGAAATGTGCACCCACTCCTAAAGGTCCATGCTATAGATGTGGTGGCAACCACTTCTTGAAGGATTTCCATGAGCCCACTAGAACTTTGAAGACAAATTTAAAAGTCTTCACGTCCTCAACCTCTCAATCTAGACACAACTTAAGAAAGGAAAAAGAAGAGAGACTTGACTTCGAAACAATGTAAGGAGAAGATTAGCTAGAAATGGAAAAAGAAATTAGGAAACCTTGAAAAAAAACTTCAAGAGGTATGATCTAAAGTTTCTCGAGGAAACTCATTAGCATCTAGGAACAAGAAAGCGTCTGAGAAAAAGAAAGCAAGTTGTGTACATGGAAATCCACTCCCTCTCCCTGAAGACTTAGAAATGATGTTCGAATCCTATGAGGCTCGAGTAAAGAGTGGAATTAATTTGGAAACACACCATCTGTGTTACCTTGATGCCCAACTAGAGAAAGAGATGCTTAGCATGTGCAGACAGCTCATTGAGTTGTCACAAAAAAATTCACAAAGAAGCTAGCCAATTTAGGGAGAAAAAGCACACTCTTGCAGTTAAAAAAACCCATCCTCACTTCTATGATGGACCAATTACTACATATGTCTCATGAAAAACCTACAAAGAAAGAGGGGATAAAGAAAACCCCATTGAGACTAGAGTTGTGTTGGATCCATTCGAATATTTGGCAGAAGATCTTATTGCTATTATGATCAGGACCAAAACGATAATGAGGTGTAGATTAGTTCACTATGACATCAATTCTAGATAGTGTATCAAGAATAGCAATAGACTCTAAATCCGTATTTGGAAAAGTAGGGGAAAATGTTATCTTTCCTACTCGTTTAAAATTGCAATTGGATTATAGACACATTGAGTGGTCCATTGATTTGCTAGAGAACGTAAAATTGAATACTTGTGGAGTTGCTTGCAATCACACTCTATCTATTTGTAACTTCAACCAAGAGAGTAAGTATGAGATGATTCTAGGAAGACCTTTTATGCATCAATTAAAAGTGTTGCAATATTGGGGTAGCAACGCTCTATATTTGCAACACTTAGAAATTATGGCTAGAATCAATCACCACACATTGACTACAAATATATCCCTCCCATCCAATGGAATAATGTACATAAAGATGCAGATGATTTTCCCTCAGATAAATCATCAGAATCAAAGTGGTGTATGGATGAGGGCATGAACTTGTGGGTTTTCACACAAGCTCACAAAGAAGGGTGATGATTACCATGAAGAGATCCTACAAATTTAGTGATTCAAGATGGATCTATGAAAGATCCAACTTATATTCCTCAATATTTCAATGATTAAGAGTTTGAACCCTATGATTGGATGCAAATCCTAGCCGGCATAAACATTGTTTTTAATGAGGGTGCCTTTATAGAGAACATCCTACTATCATTGGATTGAGAAGCATGTGATCTGGGTTGAATGAGTACTATGCTCAACTCCTTTCATTGGGCTGCTTGCACAATCTTGTGAAATTGTTCTTTGGGCATGCATGTGGAAAGATAAATCTTAGGAAATTTCTTTAGCAATTTTTGAGTTATTTCTATCATTTGTTGGAAGATGGCTAGAGGTTCCATTTTGAAGTCCATTTGTAGGTAGCACTTTTCATGATTCTCAATTGATGATCTTGCTTTGTATCTTTTATGATATGCTTTCAATAATCCTTCCAAGTGGATCATTAGAGGGTGAGAAAGGACCAATCTAGGTTGAGTCCATGGATTTTGGTGTGATAGTCCTTGTACTTTGTGCTATGATCTCAAAGCTTGATGTTGATTTTGCTCCTTCATGAGTTCACCTTCCTTTTGCTTGAGGGAATCCTCAAGTTTAGTAATACTTTTCTCCCATTTTCTCTTGGGATTATGCATTTTCACTAGTTCCATGTGTGGAGGAGTAGGTGGTTTTTGACTCAACACATGTCTTGTTGGTTACATTAGGTACTCCAACATAGGTCTACTGGTGGGGCATTGGTTGTTGGACTGTGTACACGTATCTTGGAGGATACTAGTTTTTTTGTGAAAAAGGCCTTGGGACTTGATAACTTCCCATAAAAAATTATTTATGGTGCTGGACTTGTATGGGATAGTAGCTTATCGTTCTCAATGGTGCTCTAAGTTGTAAGGTCCCCATTATGAGGAGAAGCCATTGTGATGGCCGAGACATTTATGGAACCCAACATTGTAGAATTGTGGGAGTTATGTTCAGTTGACATGGTGGAATACCTGGCATTGGCATTGTTCCAAAAGAAATAGTGGGCACATGCTTCCATCTAGTTGTCATAATTATCGGTAAAGATATAACATATGTGACAAGTGTCAGGATTAATGATATCCAAGTCCTTGGGATTGGATTTTTGTGGGCTATTGTAGTGTTTTTTTATAGATGAGACACTTGAAATGGGTTCTATAATGCAACTCAGAGGATTAATTAGAGCATTAGATACCATTGGGTTTGGATCCCTAGGATTGTAGGTTGGAGTAACTATGATTCTAGAAATGCCATTTACAAATATGGGTAGACCATGACGTGTAAAGCATTGTTGTTCATATCGACTCATTGGATAATATGAGCTATTCCTCTCATTCTCATAAATGCATTGTAACGATTCATCGGAATGCTTAAACTCATGTATTTCCAAATAGTGATAAGGACCTCTAACCATAGGTAGTGGATATGTCCAAAATGAATTTTTTGGCTTAGCAAAAAAGTATATTTTTTGCTATGGCTTTACTAACATGAATGCTTCTTGTCAGTGATGGTAGAGAATTTAGATCAATTTTAGCTTGGTTGGGCTATGGCCCTAGGTTTGGATATGACACAAAGTTATCCAAGAACTTTAAGCCATGTGGAATCATCCTATATAGTTTGCATGTGACCATATAGTAAGCTCTCATTTTGTCTACTAGAAAATCTTATTCTGTTCTTATTGGAGTTAGATCCCTAAGTTTGTCAATTCCAACATTAGATTGTCTACATTCATCTTTATAGATGGTGGCTTCTAATGCATTGGAGTGACTGAAAGTGAGTTGGATTTGGTATTCACCTTCAAGATTTGACATTCAATCCACTTGCATGTTAGGATCAGGTTTTGCAAATCTCTTGAGCTTGAAGAAGACATGGTGTCTATATCGCTCTGGAGATTTACAAAACTTAACCCTACCTTGCAACGTATAGATAAGTTCTCATAGTCGATTTTCTAAATCTCTCTAGAGATCTAGAGATCTATAAATTTTCTAAATCACTCAAAATACAATAAGTTTTCATAGTTGATCCAATAGCACTCTCTATGCTAGAGATGATACTATGTGTCAACCTATTTGTTCCTATAAATTTGCTTGAGCATAGCATCATGCACTTGCAAACTCAAGCAATAAATCCACACACACAAATTTTGTGTTGGAGTGATTCTTTTCCTCTCTCGGGTTGAGGTAAAAATTCATTTAGATGGGTAGAATTGTAGCTAGTGTTGCAGTCAAAGAATTGCAATGTGTATTTGGCACTTTGTATTCTCTAATTATGAACAATCCAAGGAAGTGTAGAACTATAAAGAAAACAAAACCACAAGTTTACATATACACTTGAAAAAATTTTACTTATAGTACCTGGATATGGTGAGACGTGTGGAATGGACTCGATATCTACAATGCTTTCTAGGGTAGAAAATAGAAAATTTACCTCTTTATAGAGTGTTTATGCTTCATTTCCTTTGATGACAAATAAAACACTTCCTTAGGGTTGCGACTTACATGGGTTGAATTGCTTTGGGGAATGCCTAACATTCCACTCTTAATGACCAATTCTCGTCTGTGACTCTTAGAAAGAACTTTATAACCCACAAGGAAAGTTAAAAATTTTTCATATCAAGGATTCCTAGTCCTTAGATTGAAGTTCCTCGCATTGTCACAATGAGTCTATATTTGGCTTCTTTGTACTCTAAACATCTTGAGTACTTTTCTAATGAATGCCTTCAAAAATTTCCTTCTCAAGGGGATGGGAGTTTGTACAATCCATGGGACCTTGATGTTGGAGTTAGACGTCTGCGGAAGCACGCGAACAGCACAAGAAAGAAGAAGAAGCTTGGAGCACAATACACAATACTGAATGTATTACTAGAGAATGTACAAAGATAAGTAGCCTATTAGGGCAATAGGCGTATATACAATCCAGGGAAAAACCTCCAAAAGAGGGAAAAAGTGGCCTGGTGGTCCTAGAGTGTTCACACACATCACTACCTAAATATATCAACAAATCCCCCCTAGGACTGATGCGGTGAACAACTAGCTGGCACCTGGTTTTCATGCCCTTTCTACACAAAGCCACAAGGCTGAAAAACATACACTTCTTCATGCAAGTTACCATTCAGAAATGTAGTTTTAATGTCCAATTGATGTACATTCCAACCATGATGGGCTGCAAGTGCACAGATGCTCTGAACAAAAGTCATATGACATGTAGGTGCAAATGTCTCATCAAAATCAATGCCTCTTTCTTGTGCATAACCCTTTGCAACAAGCCTAGCCTTATACCTGACAACTGTTCCATCAAGCTTACGCTTCAGCTTGTAAACCCACTTAATGCCAATAGCCTTCTTGCCAGGAGGCAAGTCACATAAAGACCAAGTACCATTCTTCATTATAGCATCATATTCAGATTGCATAGCAGCCATCCAATTTTTTGAATTTTGTGTTTCGTCAAATGAAATAGACTCATTCTCATCACTGAGACTAGATGAAGCCATAGCATAGCAATCTGATGCAACAGAGGCACTATGAGAGCCTGATCGAGTAGGATATGATAAAGGTGCATCTAATTTGTTGTCACACAAAGTCTACACCAGCCATTTGGGCATAGTTTTTGCCTCCTCAATGTCAGCTCTCTCATCAACAAGTGCATCATGTAAATCTGCATAAAAAATGGGATGATTTGCATCATCACATGAAACCTGCAAAGGTTGAGAAGTTGCCTCATTAGGACCAGCACTTGACTGTCCACTTGTAAAAAGAGGCAGCAAAGTATCATACATGTCTTTGGAGCTAATAGATATCTCCTTAGTACATGAAAGTAATGGTTGAATAACATCTTCCACAAAAACAACATCACGGCTAACCAGAATGTGTTTAGTCTGTGGATGATACAGATGATAGCCTTTACTTTCAGAACTATACCCAACAAAAATACATTTTACTGCTTTATCATCCAAGTTTCTATGATGTTGTTTAGGCACTAATGCATATGCCAAACAACCAAAAACATGCATATGAGCAACAGATGGCTTGCGATCATGCCAAGCCTCATATGGAGTGATAGAGTGCAGCGCTTTAGTGGGAGACCTGTTAAGTACATATGCTGCACACATGACACCCTCAAGCCAGAAATTATGTGGTAAAGCCTGACTCTTGACCATACACCTCGCCATCTCAATGAGTGACGTGTTCTTTCATTCAGCAACTCCATTCTGTTGAGGTGTATACGGCACTGTACACTAGTGTTTTATCCCACGTTTAGCTAGAAATGAATTAAAATCAGAAGACATATATCCCCCCCCTCGATGAGAATGGAGGGTGCCCATTTTACATGCTGACAGATTTTCAGCCAAAAGCAATAACTGTTTGAAGCAAATGAACACTTCAGAATTTGCCTTCAATGGATATACCCATGCATGCCTGGAAAAATCATCGATGAAAGTCACGAAGTAAAGATAATTTCCAAAAGAAGGTATCTGCATAGGACCAAAAACATCACTATGTACAAGCTTCAATTTCTGAGTAGCCCAAACTGAACCATCTTTTGGAAATGAGGAACACTACATTTTCCCCAAAATACAGCCTTCACAAACATATTTTCCAGGTGCCTCAAGTTTGGGCAAAGAAGACACCATTTCAGATTTCTGTAGGCATAGCAAACTAGCGAAATTCAGATGACCAAAGCATGCATGGCAAGGCTTTGCATATGACATAGCCTAAGAATCATGTACTGCACATGCCAAATCATTTATAGATCTTTCATAGTCTATGAGCTTATACAGCCCACAACATAAAATGCCAGAAGCAATAATCACATCGCCATTTGACAAATCATGAACTGTACATCTGTTATCAAGAAATTTCACAACCAAGCCAATCTGGGTTAATGCACAAACTGATAACAGATTTTTCTTGATCCTTGGCACAAACAAAGCATCTGACAAAGTGAAAGAACTACCATCAATAGTATTCAAAATGATCTTACCAACTCCCATAACAGGATAAGAGGAGTTGTTGGCGCATGTAACAGTATTCCCTGTAGGGGCATGCTCCAGTGAAGAGAAGAAACTACAGTGTGAGGTAATATGTTTGGTCACCCCACTGTCAAAGTACCAAACATCTGAGTCTACTATAGACATGCACTGCTCATGAGAAGATGTCTCAAAATTGCAAACAGTAGTAAACTCCCATTCTTCTTCCTGCACAAGATTAGGAGACTCTGTTTTTGGTGTAGAGGCTTCTACAACAAACAGTCCAACCTATTTCTTCTTTGCCTCTTTAGTAGCCAGTTTTGGATAGTTCTTTATGATATGATCGTTTACTTTACAGTGCTCGCAAAACAATTCCTGCTTTTTTGATTTCTTTTCATCTTTGTCTTCCCTCTTCGTTTGTGCAGAATTAGCAAATTTTTGCTTATTAATTGAAGAGCTCCATTTTCCTTTGCCCTTCTTACTAGCCAGGAAAGCTTGATCTGCAACATGCATAATGGACCTGTTCTACCTGGACTGATCTTCCTGCAACAGAACAAAGACTAACTCCTCAAATGACAAGGCATTTGGATTGCCTTTCATCATCAACCGAAGAGTAGAAGCAAAACTCTGATATGAATCAGGAAGACCATTTAGAACGGTCTACACAAGTGAGCTATCCAGTATAACCTCATCAGCAGAAATCAACTGTCCCTTCAAGTCTTTGATCTTTGTTAGAAAGCTATCCATAGAATCACCTTCATTCATGTGATCACTCTCCAACTGTTTTTGAAGGTAAGCAACATGAGCTTCATGCCTAGCTTCGTACAATGTGGTAAGTGTATCGCAAGCATCCTTAGCTATTCTACAAGAGCGAATGTGAGGAATAATGGCATGTTTGATAGATAAAGCTATCAATGCATGTGCCTAGGCATCTCTGCCATCCCAACGAATTTGCTCTATAGTAGGTGTAGTAGAAACTGCAACATGAACAGCCTGCACAATGTTCCATAGTCCTTTTGCAACCAATACATGTCGCATCATATAAGCCCACAACGGGTAGTTGGTACCATCCAACTTTATCCTCAATAGCCAACATACGAAATACATCACTGCTTTCAGCCATGGTCGGTGACTAGAATATCTTGATGCAAAAAATTGACTGCATCTCAAAAAGTTGAACGGAACTGCCCAGAGGAGTTCTGCTAAACCTATAGTAGACTTTGCGATGCTTATACTGGCAAACTGAAACAGGTATATACCTTTGGCACAAAAAGACAAAATAGCTTGCACAAGCACTACGATAGTGTGTTTGGAGGTCGAATCAAGCTCAACTCGTGATTTTGGCACTAGAAAGCGAAGCCGTTTTGATCTCTGAAACACCTTGACTATGCTCACCAAATTTCGTGTGAATCTGAGACTTCAATCGGAGAGGTGTAGACGACACCCTAGATGAAGCGGCGACCTGCTTTGATACCAATTGTTGGAGTTAGATGTTTGTGGAAGCATGCGAACAGCACAAGGAAGAGAAGAAGCTTGGAGCACAACACACAATACTGAATGTATTACTAGAGAATGTACAAAGATAAGTAGCCTATTAGGGCAATAGGCGTATATAAAAGCCGGGGGAAAAAAACATTCTTAAGAGGGAAAAAAGTGCCCTGGCGGTCCTAGAGTGTTCACACACATCACTACCTAAATATATCAACACTTGACTGTTCAAGGGGACCTTGGATTAAGAATTTATACCACTCCAAATTACTCAAAATAACACCTATGATCAATTTATTATATCCCTTCGTGGCAATTGTTTTGCAAGTTGAGTTTTAAAGGAGTGCACAAATGGTATCAGGATGGAGCCTTCAAATCAAGGACTTTCCTAGAGCCAACTTGCACCTTTTGCACTCAAGTTCAAGGCTCCGACAAGGATAAATCCATTTGGGAACTTTTCTCTTTGGCAATCCCTTCAAGCAATGCCAAGACAATGTGCATTCACACTCAGAACCCTTCTCCGATAAGTGTGTAAATGGCATGGGACCTTCGATAAGATTCTTGAAAAATATTATCACACATTCACAAAGAAATAATTGTTCACTCACATGTGGTAAGTCATGGGACTCTTGATGAAACGTCCCAACACGTGACATTTCCCTACTTCCTTACGACCAAAACAAAATTTAAGCTACACTTGCACTAAGCTTGATTTAAGTTCCAAATCACAATAAATTCACACCTAAAAAATGTTTAAGCACTCAAGTTACCTTTCTCAAAAAGTTGTGAACTTCCAATACTCTCAAATGCCTCAAATAATGATCAATATTCACTCAAAGAACCTTCTATCAAAGCACACCACCCTTTGTGACTTGATCCCCCTAATTCTATCTCAATATAATCCAAAAGACTAATGCCAAATCATGGGTTTTGGAGTTGCATGGGACCTTGAAAATGGGTCAAAACTCTTGGACTTATAGACCCTTACTACCCTCACAGGACTGATGATCTCAATTCCTAAACCTTGATAAAATAGGCACCTACTACCCCTACAAGCAGAAGGCAAAAGATACTTGAACAGAGACTTGAGGTACTCCGTGGACCTTGAATATCATTGAAACCTTGGCTTTCCCCTCCAAGACCTTAAATTGCAATACACTATTTAGCTTTCTATCAGATATTGCATGCTCTCTTGGCCCCCATAATTTGTCTTGATGCTCAAGTCAATAAAATAAGCCTCAAATGTAAGCTAGTCTTTGTCTATTACGTGCTCACATCTGCAAGGACAAAGCTATATACACCACTCAAAAGTTACCCTCAATTAGGTAGGAATGCATTCATGCCACACACAATGGTCACAAGCACACTTATGAACAAAATTTCTTCTATCATTTCCTTAATGAAAGATGAGAATTGTCAATAGTAGGTTGCGATTTGTAACATATATATTTTGTAATAGCTTTTAGGGTGAGATGATTCTACTCCAAGTAAGCTCTTGAGATTTGTTCAAAGTTAGACTTCTTTACAATTTACGCACAATTTACCACGCACTCTTATTTATCCATACATACACAGAAAGATGTCAAACTCACAAGCTTTCCAACTTAACCTTTTTGTAGGTGTTTGACTCTAGAATTGGATGGAATTATCTATAGGTATTCTTCCAATGCTCTAGTAAATCCACTGGATTGTTGGGTTTCCAACAAACAATTTATATGTCCAAAGTTTACTTTCTCACCTTGATATGGTTCCCCATAAATCTCATAAACTCTCAATTTGTTCAAAGGGTCAAGTTTGTTTAAGAATTAGCTTACTTTCTCACCTTAAGGTTCCCCATAAATCTCATAAACTCTCAATTTGTTCAAAGTGTCAAGTTTGTTTACTTCGATGTCCTAAAAAATTTCTCTATTAGCTTAGGGCAATCATGAAAGTATTTCTCACCGTTTTTTAAATTCTTCAAGTCCAAAAAAGGTTCACAATGTGTTGCTTGGCCTCACAAGCATGAAGTACACTCTTAGTGTTGAAATTCCTCTAATTCAATGCTTATGCCGATAGATGATTGATCTAGAATCCTAGGGAAATAGTTGTTGGTGTAAATCACGAGCCTACACATTTGGCTTGAAAGTTATCATGAAGACTCTACATGCATGAAGAACCATAGGAACATATGCTAGTGATTACTTACCACTTTACCTCATGTAAAAGTCTAATTGACTTGGAATATTTTGTAATCACCTACCTAATTGATTTGTGGAAAAAATTAGCTAACTTGATTGAGAGAATATCTCCAAACCTTTAGGAGCTTGATCATAGGGAGCCAAGAATTTGAATTTGAATTCAAATTCTTAGTCATCACATATAAAAGTGATCAAGAAAAGTCGCGGGCAGAGACTTCACTCTCGAGCTTCATTATTCTGTAACTGAGTGTGTGTGAGGACTACTCCATAGCCTACACCTCTCTACACCATTAGGCAATTCTAGTCATGCCAATGAGATTGTACACAAGTGTTAATTTATAGATACATTTACATCATTCATCTCTGTGCTCACTGATTGTCTACTCCAAAGTCTGTCTACTTGTCAAGGGCATATCTCAGCCAATACTCCACCAACTTCAGTGATTCAAAGCCTGTTGGATTCAGCTCAAAGTCATATACATGCTGACAAAGTTTGAAGTGATTTCATTCAGCCAATTCAGAGAAATCGTCGTCGAGGTGCTCACTGGTCTATCTCTACTACAGTCCTAAAAAGTCGGGGGTATATCTAAGTTTGCTAAATTAATTTCTCTGAGTATAGTTTGTCATTTTACATCATTCCACTTGAAAATGGTAGCTTACTAAGCTAATTGAATATTCCTAGAAGGAATTTTATCAATTGCTACTGTGCTGGTCACACTGAGCAAAACATTCAGCAGGTGTCAAGACCAAAATAGAAGGTTTTCTTGACTTTGTGACTTCCAAAGTTATCTGTTTTGATTCAATCATTACACACTTCATTTCCAAAGGACATAGGCCATCTCTTGGTGTCATTGGAAAGCTAAGGGAGTCTACTTATCAAGTCTGAAGCTAAAGAGGGCTGGTACAAAGCAGGTTTTAGCAGTACCTACTCAATCTCTTGGATCATCCATCCATCTTTCCCAACAATAGTGGTCCATGCTTATGTGGTTTTTGAAGTCCAAAATTCTTGTAAAGTTGATACATTGGTTGGTTCTTAGTGATGCAAGATTGGCAACCAAGTTTTTGTGGCTTAAATTTTTGTGGCTTAAGTTCATAAAGTCCTAGATGATTGATTTGGCACTGAGAGAAATCATTGATAGTCAATGAGCTTTGGTTTCGACTTTCAATGCTTAAACTTGTGTGGGATATTCTAATCAAGGTCCTAGGAGTACTCAAACACTAGAACAACCTTCTGATACATTAAAAACCATGGAAACAATTGCCTTAGGTGACTTTGGATTTCCCACCAATGTGTTTTCTACACTCTTTGTGACTTGATGGCATGCTTAATGTCTCTTGTAGCTACTCCTGTTCTATCAAGTTCCCCTTAGGCGTGGCACAAAAATTCCAAGGATGATTACCTTGGAGCCCTAGATGGTATGACAATTATCGACTAACTTTATTTCACTCTTTTGATCTTGGTTTTGATATAAAATTACTTGGACTATTTTTCTTAGGCTATGGTGGTATCAAACCTCTCAAAATATGAGAAGCAAACACAAAATGCCCTCAAGTGATTTTCCTTGTCCATATGCACTGCCATGGCAATTTTGGATTGGTTTAAGATGTGTTTTATGTGCCCTTTTGATGGATAAGTGCTTGAGATGTATTCCTCACTCTCTTATCATGCTAACCAAGTAAGAAAGAATCTCAAGAAGCACTATGCATGAAAATTTCATTTGAATGATCAAAAAAACCCTTATAAGTTAGGGTTTCTATCTTAATCAAAACATGTCCTCAAAATTCCCAAGAAATTACAAGAGTTTTGAGAAGTACTCTTGAGGATCAAGGATTCCTTGTTCTTACAAAATTACAGTATATACAAAATATATCACATCATATGCTTCAAAAACTAGGAAAGTATATCATAAGTTGCCTTTGGTCCCCAACTCACACATTGAAAAAACACAATTCTCCTAGGAACACATAGTGAAGGCATAAGTACACATCTAAAAACGTATAATCAAGGACCCAAATTTAGTCCTTAAGTCAGAAATATAAATGAAGCAAATAAAGAGTTAATATAAAGAAGCTCATAGTTTTGCCAGTGATGTGGTAGCCTTATTTTGTGGTTAGCTTCCATGACAATCTTATTTTGCATCTAAGCATGCTACACCAAGACTTCTTTTAAAAGATTTTTTGCCTTGCTTGATCCTAAAGGAAATACTCCTACCCTTCCATGAGCATTCGAAGACATTCATACACTTTTGTTTTCATGTCTACATCAACAATCAAGACCCTTTTGAAATAATAACTTCATTCCATTTATCTTCAAGGAGAATAGGAAGTGTTATAGAGAATATAGATTTTTCACATTTGCAAAGCCTAGAGCAAAGGCCATGGATCTTCCATTGCATCTAGAAGTTGTGAAGTGAGAAGTAGATAACATACTCAAGGAGAAAGATATATAGCAAGGAAGATGAAAAAGAAGCTTCAAATTACCTACATAAAAACACACCCCTCCCAAAACACCTATACTAGATTCCCTAACAATGTCTCTCTGACCACAAATCAATCACTTTTTCATTCAAATATGTATACTTCTGATTAGATTTCCATATTATCATATATTTTCAAAAAAACATCTAACATTACACTAGCCTCCACCCTATCGGACATGCTCTTTTTTCTCTCTTATAAAATGCCCTCCTTTTGACTTGAAAATAGTCTAATGGAACCTCATGAATAGTTTGAGAAATATGAGGTAGAAATTAGAAAATTTGTAGCTTAAGAATAAAGAGAGAAGCCAAAGTAGCAGAATCTTATGAAAACCAAGAGATGAATAAGAAAGTAGGTTTCACCATGGAAGATAATGGGGAAGAGTGCACTTATATGGAGATTAATGTTTTCAACAATATAGAGATGTATTAACTTGTTCCTACAAGTAATTAAGGATGTTGATCCTCAACTATTTTCTCATAGAATCCTTATGGCAAAAAACACTAATTATCCAAAAAAAAAGGATAATATATCTATAATTGATATATTATAAGCTAAAATCAAGAGAAGATTCAAAAATCCTTAGAAGCATGACATTTTTATGAGATTGAGCATATTGGATTGGTGTTACCCATCATTTTCATGCCCAACAAGTACTAAGAGTATGCATAAAATTGAAAGGTCAATCGTAGATCCATTGGGGATAGTTATCCACTACCTATTACT
This sequence comes from Ceratopteris richardii, assembly GCA_020310875.1. Classification (NCBI taxonomy): domain Eukaryota; kingdom Viridiplantae; phylum Streptophyta; class Polypodiopsida; order Polypodiales; family Pteridaceae; genus Ceratopteris; species Ceratopteris richardii. The sequence goes on from CM035413.1 coordinate 114,679,079, forward strand.
GACCACCTCCTCAAAAGGCTAGCTAGCAAAGATGTTTATAGATTGATAGATGGTTTTTTGGGCTACAATCAACTTGCAATTGCACTTGAAGATCAACACAAATGTATCTTTGCTACCAATTTGGGAATCTATGTTTTCTAAGTGATGCCATTTGGACTCACCAATACCCTTGCAACTTTTCAAATGTTGACATGTCATGTTCTCAAAGAAATTCTTAGGAAATCTTTGGAAGTATATGTGGATGACTTGTTTGCATATTTTGCATAATGACCCGAGCACATCCCTATGTTGGAGAAAGTATTTGAAAAATGTAGGCAATGTAGATTCCCTCGAACTAAAAAGTCTGTCGTAATCAAAAGACAACGAAAAAAATTGGGACACAATGTCTAAAAAAAGTTATAACCACTAATGAAGACAAAATCAAAGCTATTGTTAATCTACCAAAGCCTAAGAATGTGAAAGAAGTAGAGGCTTTCATGGGTCATTATGGATTTTCTCACATGTATGTAGTCATGGCAAGACCCCTATATGCTTTGACTACTAAATTTGAATGGACTCAAGAGTGTGATGAAGCATTTGAAGAGCTAAGAATAATCTTGCCATAGCTCCCATCATGAAAGTTCCATATTGGAAAAAGGTCTTCCATATGCATGTTGATGTTTCAAATTATATCACAAGTTGCATTTCGGCACAGCCTACTAATGAATGTGGGTTTGACTTTCCAATTTGTTATGAAAAGAGAGAGTTCAATGTGTAAAGAAAAACTTTATGACAATAAAAACAGAAGGATTAGGCATGATATCTTCTATAAAGAAATTTAGGAACTATTTTCTCACAAATAAGTTTAAAATTTTTTTTAATCATCAATTCCTTCTCTATTTTGTGAATGTGCCTTGCAACATAGAAGAGCTACCCAAGTGGATTGAACCCTATGTTTTTATTCTCACTTATCTTCCACCAAACCACTATTTCCCTATGAAAAAGAGAGAGATAAGTGATTCAAAAATTTTTCAAATCATCTTGGAAGTATATATAGAAAAGATGAACACAAAGTATTATCTTGTTTTGTAGATGTTGATGAGAAATAGGATCTCATCACATGAGTCCAAATTGCAAGTTTGGGATGGAATTTCCCTCAAACTAAAATTTTGCAAAACATGTGGCAATTAAGTGTATATTGGCCACACATGGCCAAATATCTTCATGAATATTGGATTAATTGCCAATTTTTCATTAATAGACCAACAACTTAACATTCAACACTTTATCAAATGATTGTAGCATGAGATTGGATTAAGCCTATACTACACTACTTTGGAATGAAATATTTGTAGAGGAAATTACTTCCACTGAAAAAAGCTACTTAAAGCGGAATCCAAAGATTACTCTCTTATTGGAAATTAGTTATACAAGAGAGGAAAGGATAATAATTTGCATTTGTGCATAAATGAGAGTGAATATTTCTCGTCCTAGAATAGCACACTCAGATGCTTCAGGGTGACATTTCTCAAATTTTTAGCAATAGGGGTACTAGTTTCATTAACAAATTCATTGAATGCCTATTATACGAGTTTCCAATAGTGCAATATAAATCTACCCCTTATCACCCTCAAACAAATGACGAAATGGAAAGCAAAAAAACAATCCTTTGTATAGTTGTTATGAAACCATTGAACAACAAGCACTCCAACTGGGACAAGCAACTACATCATGCTATTTGGGCCTATAGAGTTGTTTACAAAATAGTAATAGGAACTAGATGATTCAATTGTATTATAGAGAAAACATCATTCTACCCTTAGAATTTCTAATTCATACACTCATAGTGATAGAAACTCATAAGTGGAATGGGCAAGAGCTATCAAGCCATGTTGAGTTCCTAGAACAATAAAAAAGGGTACTCAAAGCCTCAACAAGCATTTATGCCACCAAAAATGGCAAAAAGACTACTATGATGCACATATTAAGTATAAGAGTTCACAAATAGGTGATTTTGTTTTAGTCTACATAATAAAACAACATGTCAAAAGGCTTCAAAAGAGATGTCATGAACCATTTTTAGTTAATAAGATCTCCACAAGAGATGTCGTCCAATTGTCAACTTAAAAGGGTGAAATCTTGCCCAATTACATTAATGGATGCCATGTCAAGTGGTAATTAGAACTTTTGATAGATGAGATGTTGAAAAGACCTAAAAGTGCTAAAATAAGAAGGCAAAAGGGCATAGAATAAGAGAAGAATCTCAAGAAGAAGTGAGGGAGAGGATCCTTCATCATAAGCAACTAATGCAAGGGATTTTTTATCTCATCCCATTAGCCCGTACTATACAAGGTTTTACCATGAGGGTCACAAACGATGGGAAAATTGATGAAAAGCCATGGTTGCATGCCATGTTAGGACTAGAATTTTCAACAAAAATGATGGCTTACATAGAATCTAGTGTATCTAAAATTATGGTGACCATCGATTCAACATGTTCTACGTAGGAATCTATATACAAAACAGACATTTTTGTAGCTAATGTTAATGGAAAAAATCTAGCATGACTAGGAGCCATGATACTATCAAATGTACAAGGTTTAGTCTCTTTAAAAGAGTTCCTAATAGTTGAGGAATAATTTATGGAAGAGAAGCTTATCTTAGGAAAAGATTGTGTTAGACATTGGTCTAGAGAGACCATCACATGTGTGCGTGGGACAAGGGCTAGGCATAGCCAAGGTCCCTAGCTTGGGGGATATCCTAAGGTATTTAAAAGGTAATGGGAATGAGTGTTGCATGATGGCCATATGTTGGCACTAAGTCATTCGAGAGCATTGATATTTTAAATACAAGAGGATATAATGGATGGGAGGTGAGTGCCACACACAATATTCAAGACTCTTACTTTGGAGCCTTCTTCTTAGAGAGTTTTTAGGACTTCTTGCTTACATTTGGTATCCAAAGCATTCATCGACTATGAGAAGATTTTCTTTCATGAGATTTTGTTTGTCGCTGCCTTCAAGTTTGCTACTCATCATCCTTGATCTATGACACATGACTATCCTCGAGGAGTAGAGTTTTCACTGTAGCAAAAAGGAGAAGTTGAGCTCTGTGAGAGGAGCTTTCAGCCCCCTCCCCCCCAAGGGGAGCCCACGAGCACCCAACCACTAGAGGCTCAACGGGATGCCTGTCTAACCCTACCCTTATGCGCAAAAGACCCACCTGCACCCATTCAAAGTTTCCCAAGAAGGGAGGCTTCATAGCTCCCTTCCTTCTTGTGTTGAGGAGAGAATGAAGTAAAAGATCTATATGAATCTGAATTTGACACAAAAAACTCTAAATGTAGGATAAAGGGAAGCCATGTGCATGTTTATGAAGCTTCAAGAGAAAGAAATCAAATTCCTTCATAGGAGTAGAGTAGGATCTCCCCCCCTTGAAGGGCATAGTTTCAAAACCTAAATTCACCAAAATAGCATAACACTCTCATTTTGCATCCGAATGGAGTAATTCCACTTGTTGTGGAATATCCACTCGAAGGGCTATCCATTGGAAGGCATCATTTGGTTACTTCTACCCACTCATACAAAGCACCCATAACCCTAACGGGTCACTTATCTTTGTACATACACTTGGTAATACATTCAGTATTGTGTATTGTGCTCCAATCTTCTTCTTCTTCCTTGTGTTGTTCACGTGCTTCCGCAAACCTCAGACTACAACAGTTTCCACCATTTGCACACAATATGAGGAGCAATTATGATTACAATGTGAAGAGTTTCAAGGTAAAGCGCAAGAGCTCAGGATATATTATTACAAGAAGCAAGGGTTGCATAGAATCCACTTTTATGCGAAGAAGCCCATAGAGGATCGCATAACATATCACAGTTCCAAGCTACTATAGATGACCTCTAAGGACACAATCGCATTTGAAAGGGATTAGGTAGAACTACAAACCAAATTGATGATTTATAGAATGCACAACCTTCATTCATCCCTATAGAAGAAATTTCTAGGTCACCTCCACCACAATCTCCATACTTTGAGCAAGCTTCACCAACATTGTGAGAAACCTCTTGTACGATAAAAAAAACCTTGTTCCATGCAGAATTGGAATTTAAAGGACAACAAACACTTGAAAACCTACAAACATGGAGGAAGGAATTACGCATTGAAGATATGAATGAAAGCTTCATTGAATTCAAGAAGGAGACTCTCATGAGTATTTTAGCAAAAGTATAAGCAGCAAGAAAGGTAGCACATCTCCTATACCCACACCAGCTCCATTCATACTCATGAAGGAACAGGAAAGGAAATATCTCACACAATGCATTGGAAAGGCACCTCACCATAACTTGCTCTATGATGTAGAGGATCTTAACCTTTTTAAATATGAAACATATAACACATCTTAAAAGAAGGAGTTCTTAGCTAATAACACAAACTATCAACAAAGTTTTGATTGGTTACTATATTTCTTATAGAATCATCTAGGCTACCACCAAATACCATGGAAAACATTCTATATGAGTTCCCTTGATTGCAAAGGGACATACTTATTTGCTAAAAATTAGCTCAACTATGTTCAGCTCTCAGCCCCACCAAAGAACACATTGTCCCTCAATTACATGCTCAAAGTAATAAGATATCTATATAAGTTAGAGCATGAACCGCACCTTGCATTGAGAATGACACAAAAGATAACATGATATAGTTGTGTCTCATAGCATTTGACAACCCACAAATGGTATTAACCTAATCCATAGGATTCTTGACTAGTCCAAAGTGTTTGTTATTTGATTCATCCATGGAACTCAGTTTTGATTGCTTGTGAGTGTATTATTCATGATTCATGTTTCTCCCATTCCACTACATAAAACCTTTCGAGATGCATTTTTTTTTAATAAGGAAGTTCAGCCTTAGCCCACTCTCCCGAACTTGAATTAATTAAACGAAAAGTACAAGAGAAAGGGACTAGTGCCTACGGGATCCCCCGAATCCCACATAGCAAGGGTAGCTTTTACAAAGTTTAGATGGCATTACAAAGAAGGTTAATCACCCTCTCATCACCCTCATGCGGGGCCCACTTGGGTTTAAGCTTGTTGTTGATCAAAAGGAGCACTTGATGATGCTTGAAAGGGGGGGGGGGGGGGATTTCTTACAGTTAGTGATCCTTTTGCCAAGGAGGAAGAGTGATTTCTCACTCGACCACTCGTTAGGGGAGTCGACCACTCTTTGGGGGAGTCGACCACTCTTTCCAAGATGCATTTGTCACTAGGTTCTTCGAGCACATTTATTGCATTTTTGCATTAGGACCTTTGGAAATCAACAAGAGGCTAGCAAGTTATGTTTTTTAGATGGAAAAGGAGCAAAAGAAAGTTTTCTAAGAAGAATACACAAATCTGGATGGACTTACTCGAGCATGGGAGAAGACCATTCAAAACATTTTAGAGAATCTAATGATACATGTTAATGGGTACAAATAAGGATCCTCAACATTCTAAGAAAAAGAATCAAGGAAACTTTAAGACATACATGATGTAAAGAGTTCACATACTTTACGACACTCTACATACATGATGTAAAGAGTTCACATACATGATGTACAATACGTATTGGAAGTCACAATTTTGATACTACATCTTTTTCACTTGATAGAAGTTTTATTTTATCATTTCTTTTATTTTTGCAGCAATACCATTCACCTTTATTCTACAATCGTAGCACTTGTAATCTCCATGTATCTTTTATCCAAAAGAAGGAAGAGAGAAAGCAAAAGATAAAAATAATTTCATTGTTTTATTTTTCTAGTCCTTGTAAACCAAATTTTATAGGTAACAAGGATATTATGCCAAGATGTAAGAGAATCACTTGGAAAAGAGATATTATCAGGTCCTTCAGTGCACGCACACACAGAGGCAGAAAGAAGAGGAAACAAGAATCAGAAACAGAGAAACAATCGACGCGATATTGGGTGCAATCTCCCCCCGTGTACTCTGTTGGACGAGTCTCTTGTTGGAGTTAGATGTCTACGGGAGCATGCTTGGAGCACAACACACAATACTGAATGTATTACTAGAGAATGTACAAAGATAAGTAGCCCATTAGGTCAATAGGCGTATATACAAGCCGGGGGAAAAAACCTCCTAAAGAGGAAAAAAAGTGCCACGATGATCCTAGAGTGTTCACACACATCACTACCTAAATATATCAACAAACCCCCCCTAGGAGTGATGTAGTGAACAAGTAGCTGGCACTCAAGTATAAGGAAGTGCCAAGCTATGTGGAAATCACTCCACAAAAGGAAATAAGCCCAAAGCTTTGCGGAAAGCTTCAAACTTCTCCCTAGGCAGAGCCTTTGTGAAAAGGTCTGCAATGTTCTCCTGCGTTGGCACATATGCCAAGCTGATCTCCCGAGCAGAGAACCTCTCCCTGAAATAATGATAATACACCTCAATGTGCTTAGTGCGAGCATGGAACATAGGGTTCCTCACAACTGCCAATGCGCTCTGACTGTCAGTGAAGATGGTGGTGGCAAAAGACTGACCAACACCCAAATCAGCCATAAGGCGTCTGAGCCACACACACTCAACGGTCATTGTGAAAGTTGCCCTATACTCAGCCTCACAATTGGAAGTGGCCACACTAGGCTGCTATTTGCTCAACCAAGATATACATGAGCTACCAAGCATGAAGCAAAAGCCACTAGTGGACACATAAGTGTCATAACAACCTGCCCAATCAGAGTCAGAAAAAGCATGCAAATCTGGCGGTAGTGATCCCCCCTTGGGATAAAACAGCCCAAGTAGTCGAGTACCACTCAAGTAGCGAAAGATATGCTTAACCGCCTCCCAATGCTTGACTCCTGGGCAATGCATAAACCTGCTCATCTGTGAGACAGCAAACTGAATATCTGGCCGAGTAATGCATAAGTAAATCAAGCATCCAACATCCTACTGATAGAGAACAACATCAAATGCATCTCCAGCATCATGAAGACTCAATCGTAAACGTGTCTCCATAGCAGTGGCAATAGGCTTATAGTCTTCAATTGTTCGACACAAAGCCATTCCACCATCAACGTGCATAAACTAAATGCCTAAATAATGATGCAAATGCCCCAAATCTGACATCTCAAATGAGGCATGAAAATGAGCCTTAAAATCAGCAATATGCCTCTCATGAGGACCAGTGAGTAGCATGTCATCAACATAAACCACAATGATCAGAAGTACATCATCAACACGCTTAACATATAAGGTGCTTTCAATTGGAATGTTCTCAAAACTATGTGCAATCAAATAGGCATATATCTTTTCATACCAAGCACATGGTGCTTGCTTTAAACCATATAATGCCTTCTTAACCTGCACACCTGGTTCTCATGCCCTTTCTGTACAAAGCCACGGGGCTAAAAAACATACACTTCTTCATGCAAGTCACCATTCAGAAATGCATTTTTAATGTCCAAGTGATGTACATTCCAACCATGATGGTTGCAAGTGCACATATGCTCCGAACAGTAGTCATACGGCATGTAGGTGTAAAGGTCTCATCAAAATCAATGCCTCTAAGGCCTATTCAAGAAAAATGGGACTTATTCATGATTTTGGGACAATTCTATATTTCCCAACTATATGTTTTTGGAATGATTCATGTTATTCAAATATCTTTAAAAATGATTAGAGATTGGTATTCAAGCTTCTCCAGGTAGTTTCCTCTCTTGTTGATAATAAAATCTTCAAATCTTAGCTCGGGCCTAATATTGCAAATTTGGGCTAAAGTTGCTACTAATTTACAACATTAAGGTTTGAATTCAATGAGCCTCTTCCTAAGTGGATAAAAATATTCATATTGTCAATATACATATTATATTAATTGTTTAAGGGGCGAATATTAAAGTTTCAACGTCATTTAGTCTCATCACTCTAGTCCTTAATATTAAAAAAATAAAGTTTTGAGTATATGTAAGCGCCTCTTTCAACTCTCAAATTACTTGTAAACCATAAATTTAGTCACAATAAGATTGAAGTTCCATATAAGAAGCAAAATATTATTTAGAAGACTCAAGATTGAGCATACAATTGACAAAAGTCAACATTGAGCATATTATTATAAATTAAAAAACTAGTTCATCAATGGAACTTCCAAGAAAAAGAAGATTGACCTTAATTTTATGAAAATGCAAATTCGTTATCTTAGTTTTATAAACATATTGAAAATTAGATTAAAAGATAAAACAAATGAAATCTTTTAAAAGTACTTTAAACATTATATTAAATATTGTTATATATATATATATATATATATATATATATATATATATATATATATATATATATATATATATATATATGTGTGTGTGTGTGTGTGTGTGTGTGTGTGTGTGTGTGTTGTGTGTGTGTGTGCGTGCGCGCGCGCAATGTGTGTATATATGTATATAATCATATCAATTATTTAATTAAATATCTTCAAACTATAAAGATATACCTATTTCGAGAGAACTCAAAATATTTAGAAGTATTAAATAGTGATAAATTCATACATAAAGAAATTTCAAACTTACTTATATATATATAGTGATAAATTTATACATAAAGAAATTTCAAACTTACTTATACTATTATAAATTAAAAAACTAGTTCATCAATGGAACTGCTAGGAAAAAGAAGATTGACCTTAATATTATAAAAATGCAAATTGATTATCTTAGTTTTATAAACATATTGAAAATTAGATTAAAAGATAAAACAAATGAAATCTTTTAAAAGTACATTAGAAATTATATTAAATATTGATTATATATATATATATATATATATATATATATATATATATATATATATATATATATATATATATATATATATATATATATATATATATGTGTGTGTGTGTGTGTGTGTGTGTGTGTATATATATATGTATGTGTGTGTGCATGTGCACGCAATCTGTGTATATATGTATATAACCATATCAATTATTTAATTAAATATCTTCAAACTATAAAGATATACCTATTTCGAGAGAAGTCAAAATATTTAGAAGTATTAAATAGTGATAAATTTATACATAAAGAAATTTCAAACTTACTATATATATATATATATATATATATATATATATATATATATATATATATATATATATATGTGTGTGTGTGTGTGTGTGTGTGTGTGTGTGTGTGTGTGTGTGTGTGTCCAATCATTTGAATAATATCTTCAAAATATAAAAACATAATGACTTCAAGGAAACTCAAAATCTAAATAACATAGAATATTATTAAATGATGAGAAAATATAATTGAATCTAAAACTATCCATTTAAAGCAAATTATCTCAAAAACATATGGTATTTAGAAACACCTAATTACATTTGATGTACGATTAACAATCCACGTAATTGAATGATCTCGACATTGTATGGTGTTTAGAAACACCGGAAAAAAATTAATATATGATAACAATCCATCTGATTGAATGTATTCAATACTGTCCCTTTCTGGTCAACAACATTGGTGCTAATGAAGAGCCATCTAGTCGACATTATTTCCTTCACAAAAAAGTTAGCAAAGCCATCTAGTTGACATTAGTCCCTGCAATATAAAAAGTTAGCAAAGCAAAAGAAAACACAAGCTTGGGATGATTTTGCCCCTTCCAACATTCCATATATTACACATAAGAGAACTATCAATATCTAAACAATTGAGATGAGATAAGGCTGTTTCAAACAATCAATATCATAAAAGCTATTAGAATTGAATTACAAATTGCAATCATCTTCATTAGAGAAGTAGTTCAAATGTTCGAATACTTCATTTCATTTCCCTTGGCTTTGTTTTACCTTCGATATCACCGCTGATGGAATTTTGGTTATATTTGGTTTGCACCCACCTTTTGGTGTCCAAGCCCAAAGAATGGAAGAAGTATTCACCCAACATTGAGGATCAAGAATATTTTCTCTCCAATATTTTGTCCAACAATCCCTATATAGTTCTTCATCAGTGATATTTTTCCTTTTTGAAATAGGTATCCAATATTGTATCTGAACCTTAAGATATGTTTCTGATTCTCTAGTTTGATTAACTTCATTTTTTGCCATGCTAAGCCACACAGGGTACATTACATCACATGGTTCTATGAGAACAAAGTCTCCTTTTCTCACATCAAGGCATGGATCAAATTCTTTTGCAGATTTATTATACAATGGATTCCATATTATTTGAGATTTCAAAACCTCCATAAGGTTTTTCTAATAAGTAAGTACCTGATTAATCCATTTGCCATAATCTGAGTTATCCCCCTTCTCTTCCAGGTGCATTTTCCACCAATTGACATAAGAAAGGGTGTCGGATGCATGCGGCAACATTCATTGAAAGTTCTCATAAGATGTGGAAAACTAAAAATGGATTGTTTTTTGCGCTTTTCTGAAAAGTGACTAAATAAAGCATCGATATCCTCATGTGTATGTCCAACCATAAGGAATCCATGTTGCACCATATCAAATATCCCATTAGCAACTAACAAAGACACGTATGCGAAGACATAGCCATTCTTATTTTCTGAACCACAATTATCAAGTTGCAAAAATAATGTACCAAATAATTCCTTGAATGAATTACTTTGATTTTTGCATGTAATATTACATTGTGTTGCTTTGTCATATAAAATTTCCTCCTTTAATACATCCATATGATGATAAAGTGCATCAGGGCATAACACAAAATCAAATAAAGACTTTGTACACGATATTCATGCAATCCAATACATATTTGCATCTATCTGAATAGCATTGTCCTCAAAAGTTTAACCTTGCATCCAATATTTTAGCCCTACTAGCTACTTGAAAACATCTCCGTTCACAACAATCATGCATTGAAACCATCTGAATTCTCTCAAATGAGAATCTCTTATTAGGAATCAATGTATTATGCACTCTCACCTTGTGCATGTAACTTCTTTTTTCTTGTTCACTTCAAAATATCCAGTCACTATTTTC
>CM035413.1:114695052-114702552 GCA_020310875.1 Ceratopteris richardii
TAGAGGCTCAAACTTAAGTTGAAAGCTTTCAAACAGCACATTGAATACAAGCTCAAACTTAAGTTCGAACCTCTCCGACTCTAAGTTCAACTGAGATTCAATCTTAAACTCCAAGCTGAATTGACATCTAACTTAGGTTTCAGCTTCACTGACTTGAAGTTGAATAGAGGTTCAAACTCAAGTTATAATCTCTCTGACTCCAAGTTCAACAAGGATTGAATCATAAAGTCCAACTTGAGTCGACATCCAAACTTAAGTTCCATCTTAACTTAGTTCTTTTGGATGTAAGAGAGTGTTCAACTTAACAGGCTCAAACTTAAGTTCAAGCATCTTTGTTCAAATTTCAAAATAGATTTGAGTTATAAATACTCTTCTTTTTGTTGGAAAGATGAGAGGCTCGAACTTCGAGCCTCATATCATGTAACTCAATAGACTAAGACTTGATATGATTCAGAATCTTGAACTTAAGTTTGAGCCTCATATTAAGTGACACAACAAACTCAAAATTGAGAGGCTCAAACTTCATAGCATATTCAGAAGTTCAAGCCTCATATCATGTGAAGAGAGTGTTCAACTACGTCTTTTGTTCAAATTTCAAAAAGATTTGAGTTAAAAATACTCTTCTTTTCGCTGAAAAATTGAGGCTCAAACTTAAGTTCGAGTATCATGTAACTTAACAAATTGCTTGATATGATTCAAAAGCTCGAACTTAGGTTTGAGTTTCATATGATGTGATACAAAAAAATCAAAATTCAGAGGTTCAAACTTAAGTCCCAGCTTCATATCATATTCAAAGGCTCGAACTTAAGTTGGAGCATCTTTTGTTCAAATTTCAAAATAGTTTTGATTTGAAAATACTATCTTTTTTGCTGGAAAAGTCAAAGGCTCGGACTTAAATAGGAACCGATATAACTTTGAATCTAGGACTTCATTTCGTGAGCCAAAGGTGGCTTCCCATAGGCAAAGGTGATTACAAATGGACTAAAAACTCTAATGAAGTTCAAGGACCTTTGCCGAGGTTCATGCACATGCAAACACTCTATGGACACGTGCTTGCATAGATGCAGACAAAGATGCACAAAGTTGGTACTAGCTGAAATTTAAATAAGCTCCTACGTGCAAGACGACAGCCTCAAATATATATGTGTGTGTGTGCATCTATATATGTGTGTGTGCACATATGTATATATACATATACATATACACACACACATACACAAACACATATTTGAAAGATTGCACATTGAATAGATTTCAAATTTGTGTGTTCACTTAAGTTCAAGCCTCTCTAACTCCAAATTGAATAGAGGCTCAAACTTAAATTTGACCCTTTCAGATTGCACATTGAATAGATTTCAAATTTGTGTGTTCACTTAAGTTCAAGCCTCTCTAACTCAAAATTGAATAGAGGCTCAAACTTAAATTTGAGCCTTTCATATTGCACATTGAATAGATTTCAAATTTGTGTGTTCAATTAAGTTTGAGTTTCAATTCAACTTGGAGAGAGAGAGTTCAACTCTAAATTGAATATATGCTCAAACTCTCTCTCTCCAAGTTGAATTGAAACTCAAAGTAAAATTCCATCCTCTTTGATTCTCAAACTTAAGTTTGGGCTTCTTAGATTCCAACTTGAATGTTGGAGTTAGACGTCTGCGGAAGCACGCGAACAGCACAAGGAAGAAGAAGAAGCTTGGAGCACAACACACAAGACTGAATGTATTACTAGAGAATGTACAAAGATAATTAGCCCATTAGGGCAATAGGCGTATATACAAGCCGGGGGAAAAAAACCTCCTAAAGAGGGAAAAAAGTGCCCCGGCGGTCCTAGAGTGTTCACACACATCACTACCTAAATATATCAACAAATCCCCCCTGGGAGTGATGCGGTGAACAAGGAGCTGGCACTCATGTATAAGGAAGTGCCGAGCTATGTGGAAATCACTCCACAAAAGGAAGTAAGCCCAAACCTTTGCGGAAAGCTTCAAACTTCTCCCTAGGCAGAGCCTTCGTGAAAAGGTCTGCAATGTTCTCCTGCGTGGGCACATATGCCAAGCTGATCTCCCCAGCAGAGAACCTCTCCCTGACATAGTGATAATGCACCTCAATGTGCTTAGTGCGAGCATGGAACACAGGGTTCCTCGCAACTGCCAATGCGCTCTGACTGTCAGTGAAGATGGTGGTGGCAGAAGACTGGCCAACACCCAAATCAGCCATAAGGCGTCTGAGCCACACACACTCAACAGTCGCTGTGAAAGTTGCCCTATACTCAGCCTCACAACTGGAAGTGGCCACAGTAGGCTGCTTCTTGCTCAACCAAGATATACATGAGCTACCAAGCATGAAGCAAAAACCACTGGTGGACACACGAGTGTCATAGCAACCAGCTCAATCTGAGTCAGAAAAAGCATGCAAATCTGGCGGTAGTGATCCCCCCTTGGGATAAAACAACCCAAGTAGCCGAGTACCACTCAAGTAGCGAAAGATGCGCTTAACCGCTTTCCAATGCGTGACTCCTGGGCAATGCATAAACCTGCTCATCTGTGAGACAGCAAACTGAATATCTGGCCGAGTAATGCATAAGTAAATCAAGCATCCAACAGCCTGCTGATAGAGAACAGCATCAAATGCATCTCCAGCATCATGAAGACTCAATCGTAAACCTGTCTCCATAGGAGTGGCAATAGGCTTACAGTCTTCAAGGCCAAAACGCTGCAATAATGTGTCAATATATTTCGTTTGACACAAAGCCATTCCACCATCAACTTGCATAAACTGAATGCCCAAATAGTGATGCAAATGCCCCAAATCAGACATCTCAAATGAGGCATGCAAATCAGCCTTGAAATCAGCAATATGCTTCTCAAGAGGACCAGTGAGCAGCATGTCGTCTACATAGACAACAATGATCAAAAGCACATCATTAGCACGCTTAACATATAAGGTGCTTTCAGTTGGACTGTTCTCAAAACCATGTGCAATCAGATAGGCATGTATTTTCTCATACCAAGCACGTGGTGCTTGCTTTAAACCATATAACGCCTTCTTTAACCTGCACACCTGGTTTTCATGCCCTTTCTGCACAAAGCCACGGGGCTGAAAAACATACACTTCTTCATGCAAGTCACCATTCAGAAATGCTGTTTTAATGTCCAACTGATGTACATTCCAACCATGATGGGCTGCACGTGCACAAATGCTCCGAACAGTAGTCATACGGCATGTAGGTGCAAAGGTGTCAACTGTACCATCAGGTTTACGCTTCAGCTTGTATACCCACTTAGTGCCAATGGCCTTCTTGCCAGGAGGCAAGTCACATAAAGACCATGTACCATTCTTCATTATAGCATCATATTCAGATTGCATAGCAGCCATCCAATTTTCTGAATTTTGTGCTTCATCAAAAGAAACAGGCTCATTCTCATCACAGAGACTAGATGCAGCCATAGCATAGCAATCTGATGCAAAGGAGGTACTATGAGAGCCTGAACGAGTACGATATGACAAAGGTGCATCTAATTTGCTGTCACGCAAAGTCTGCACCAGCCATTTTAGCATAGTTTTTGCCTGTTCAATATCAGCTCTCTCATCAACAAGTGCATCATGTAAATCTGCATCAGAAATGGCATGATCTGCATCATCATATGAAACCTGCAAAGGCTGAGAAGTTGCCTCATTAGGACCAGCGCTAGTCTGTCCACCTGTAAAAAGAGGCATCAAAGTATCATACATGTCTTTGGAGCTAACAGATGTCTCCTTAGTACATGAAAGCAATGGCTGAATAGCATCTTCCACAAAGACAACATCACGGCTAACCAGAATGCGTTTAGTCTGTGGATGATACAGACGATAGCCTTTACTTTCAGAACTGTACCCAACAAAAATACATTTTACTGCCTTATCATCCAATTTTCTGCGATGTTGTTCAGGCACTAATGCATATGCCAAACAACCAAAAACACGCAGATGAGCAACAGATGGCTTGCGGTCATGCATAGCCTCATATGGAGTGATAGACTGCAACGCTTTCGTGGGACACCTGTTCAGTACATATGCTGCACACATGACAGCCTCAAGCCAGAAACTATGTGGTAAAGCCTGACTTTTGACCATGCACCTCGCCATCTCCATGAGTGACCTGTTCTTTCGTTCAGCAACTCCATTCTGTTGAGGTGTATACGGCACTGTACACTGGTGTTTTATCCCACGTTCAGCCAGAAATGCATTAAAATCTGAAGACATATATTCCGCCCCTCGATCAGAACGGAGGGTGCCCATTTTACATGCTGACAGATTTTCAGCCAAAACCAAAAACTGTTTGAAGCACATGAACACTTCGGACTTTGCTTTGAGTGGATATACCCATGCATGCCTGGAAAAATCATCAATGAAAGTCACGAAGTAAAGGTAATTTCCAAAAGAGGGTGTCTGCATAGGACCACAGACATCACTATGTACAAGCTGCAATTTCTGCATAGCCCGAACTGAACCATCTTTTGGAAAGGAAGAACGCTGCATTTTGCCCAAAATACAGCTTCACAAACATGTTTTCCAGGTGCCTCAAGTTTGGGCAAAGAGGACACCATTTCAGATTTCTGCAGGCGTAACAAACTAGCAAAATTCAGATGACCAAAGCGTGCATGCCAAAGCTTTGCATCTGACATAGCCTGAGAATCATGAACTGCACATGCCGAATCATTCACAAATTTTTCATAGTCTATGAGCTTATACAGCCCACGACATAAAATGCCAGAAGCAATAATCACATCGCCATTTGAGAGATCATGGACTGTATACCTGTCATCAACGAATTTCACAACCAAGCCAATCTTGGCTAATGCAGAAACTGATAACAGGTTCTTTTTGATCCCTGGCACAAATAAAGCATCTGACAAAGTGAAAGAACTACCATCAGCAGTAGTCAGAATGATCTTACCAACTCCCATAACAGGATAAGAGGAGTTATTGGCGCATGTGACAGTATTCCCTGTAGGGGCAGGCTCGAGTGAAGAGAAGAAACTGCGCTGCGAGGTAATATGTTTGGTTGCCCCACTGTCAAAGTACCAAACATCTGAGTCTACTACAGACATGCACTGATCATGAGAAGATGGGTCAAAACTGCAAACAGTAGTAAACGCCCATTCTTCTTCCTGCACAAGATTTGCAGACTCTGTTTTTGGTGTAGAGGCCTCTGCAACAACCATTCCAGCCTCTTTCTTCTTTGCCTCTTTAGCAGCCAGTTTTGGACAGTTCTTTATAATATGATCATTTCCTTTACAGTACTTGCAGAACAATTTCTGCTTTTCTGATTTCTTCTCATCTTTATCCTGGTTCTTCGATTGTGCAGCATTTGCAGATTTCTGCTTACTAGTAGAAGAGCTCCATTTTCCTTTGCCCTTCTGACTAGCCAGGAAAGCTTGATCTGCAACACGCATAATGGACCTGTTCTGCCTGGACTGATCTTCCTGCAACAGAACAGAGACTAATTCCTCAAATGACAAGGCATTCGGATTGCCTTTCATCATCAATCGAAGAGTAGAGGCAAAACTCTGATATGAATCAGGAAGGCCATTCAGAACGGTCTGCACAAGTGAGCTATCTAGTATAACCTCATCAGCAGAAATCAATTGTTCCTTCAGGTCTTTGATCTTTGTAAGAAAACTGTCCATCGAATCACCTTCATTCATGTGCTCACTCTCCAACTGTTTTCGGAGGTAAGCAACACGAGCCTCATTCCTAGCCTGGTACAAAGTGGTAAGTGTATCCCAAGCATCCTTTGTTGTTCTGCAAGAGCGAATGTGAGGAATAATGGCACGTTTGACAGACAAAGCTATCAATGCATATGCCTGGGCATCTCTGCCATCCCAACGAATCTGCTCTGCAGTAGGTGCAACAGAAACAGCAGCACGAACAGGAATCTGCGGAATATCATCTTCGACACCATCTTCATCAGCTCCAACACCTGTATTTGCAGTACCTGTCGTTACAGGTGTAACAGGACGTCTTTCAACACCCTGCACAATGTGCCACAATCCTTTTGCAACCAGTACATGTCGCATCATATAAGCCCATAATGGGTAGTTGGTACCATCCAACTTATCCTCAACAGCCAACATACGGAATACATCACTGCTTTCAGCCATGGCCGGTGACTAAAATACCTTGATGCAGAAAATTGACTGTATCTCAAAAAGTTGAACAGAACTGCCCAGACGAGTTCTGCTAGACCTGTAGCAGACTTCGAGACGCTTAAACTGGCGAACAGAAACTGGTATATACCTTTGGCACAAAAGGACGAAATAGCCTACACAAGCACTGCGATAGTGCGTTCGGAGGCCGAAAGGAGCTCAGATCGCGATTTCGGCACCACACAGCAAAGCTGTTTTGATCTCGGAAACACCCTGAGTATGCTCACCAAATTTCGTGCGAATCTGAGACTGCAAACGGAGGAGTGTCGACGGTGCCCTAGAAGAAGCGACGACCTGCTCTGATACCAATTGTTGGAGTTAGACGTCTGCGGAAGCACGCGAACAGCACAAGGAAGAAGAAGAAGCTTGGAGCACAACACACAAGACTGAATGTATTACTAGAGAATGTACAAAGATAAGTAGCCCATTAGGGCAATAGGCGTATATACAAGCCGGGGGAAAAAAACCTCCTAAAGAGGGAAAAAAGTTCCCCGGCGGTCCTAGAGTGTTCACACACATCACTACCTAAATATATCAACATTGAATAGAAGCTCAAACTTAAGTTTGAAAGCTTTCAAACTACGCATTGAATACAACCTCAAAATTAAGTTCGAAACTCTCTCTCTCCAAGTTGAATTGAAACACAAACTGAAGTTACAATCCTCTTTGATTCTCAAACTTAATTTTGGACTTCTTAGATTCCAACTTGAATAGAGGCTCAAACTTAAGTTTGAAAGCTTTCAAACTGCACATTCAATACAAGCTCAAACTTAAGTTCGAACTTGTCTGACTCTAAGTTCAACTGAGATTCAATCTTAAACTCCAACTTGAATCGATATCTAACTTCAGTTTTAGCTTCACTGACTTGAAGTTGAAAAGAGGTTCAAACTCAAGTTATAATCTCTCTGAGTCCGAGTTTAACAAGGATTGAATCTTAAAGTCCAACTTGAGTCGACATCCAAACTTAAGTTCCATCTTAACTTAGTTTTTTTGGATGTAAGAGAGTGTTCAACTTAACAGGCTCGAACTTAAGTTCGAGCGTCTTTTGTTCAAATTTCAAACTAGATTTTAGTTATAAAAACTCTTCTTTTTGCTAGAAAGATGAGAGGCTCGACTTCGAGCCTGATATCATGTAACTCAACATACTGATACTTGATATGATTCAAAAGCTTGAACTTAAGTTCGAGCCTCATATTAAGTGACACAACAAACTCTAAATTCATAGGCTCGAACTTAAGTTAGAGCCTCATATCATATTCAGAGGCTCGAACTTAAGTTCGAGCCTCATGTCATGTGAAGAGATTGTTCAACTACG
>CM035413.1:114712552-114720052 GCA_020310875.1 Ceratopteris richardii
TCTAATTGCATCCTTGTGAAGAGAATTATTAGTTGCAAAAATCCTTGAAAGATTGATCTTAGCACATCAAATTTCTTAGGAATGCTCACCCTTGGAATTTTCTTCATGTTGCTTTCCATGGTGGTACTCGAAGAAGATTGATCTACTCCAAGTCTTGGATTTGCCTATGAAGTTCTCTAATTACATCTTGAATACTTTGGTGTTGAATCCGTTTTTGGTTTTTTTGTACCTCTTTGACTTTATGGTATATAATTTTTCAGGTAGAAAATATTTCTTTACAACTAATCCCCATGGTGCGTGGTCTTGGTGAAGACATTATTTCAAAAATGTGAGTAGAGCACTAAGAATTTCGATTTTCACTTTAAAATAATTATAAAATACTTGGCACTATGTAGCATCCTAACTACCAATTAACTAGTGCACTTTCCATTGACCACTTCACGATTGATTTTATCTGCAATTCATAATTATGGAAACTCCCAAATTGAGGCTCAATTTGTGATTGTTCAATTTTGGCCTTCAGTATTATTTTTAGGTCCCAAACATTGGAGCTTAATTTCCAACTATTCCTATTTATAAATGACCTTGATCCTCCATGCCAATGCACCTCTTGAGCTTAAGAAGCTTTGTTGGATCACGATATTTGATGAGCGAGCTTGCAAATTTCTCATTTGTGCTCACATGTTGCCTTTTAACTTCACCTTCAATCAATTTCACCGTCATGAAATGAAGGCCTAAATGTGCTATGATGGTTGATGGAAAATTTGGTTTTCTGCCAAGTATAAACTACTCAAATAATCACATTTTATTTCTTTTTATTTGCTTGTAAATTGAAGTCATGGAAGACTTAGCATAATGCCCTACGCACTAATTCAATAGATGAAGGAGATATAGTGGACCGTTTCTTTGAAATCCAAGAGATAGTCTTTCTCTCAACCATAACCACTTGTGCTCCTTCTTCCATCTTGAGAGCTAGAAAAATAACCATGAAAATATGTTTTGACTTGCAAGTCCTCTTTGTATGTATAGAAGAATGCTCTAGAGACGTTGTATGGTTCAAAATGACTTTAATGGCTTTCGAATGATGCAAAGATTAAGAAGAAATCACGTGTAAAACCTAAACGGGCTAAAGTTTACCATGAAGGCTATAAACAATCTTACATGATTTCTCATGGGTACTTTTCTACTTAAAGCTTTTTTTTTCTAATTCATTTCAAGGTTGACCAAGAAATTAGAACTTAATGAAAGAGATAAAACAAAGCTATTATGATTATCAAGGAGAAAATCAATCACTAAAAGGATCTAAGTAACCACAAGTGTTATTTGGATAAGGTGTGCCAAAAAATGAATGTGTACCACTCTACTTTACAAGGTTTGACTTTTTCTGATATAGTTAACCATGTTTGGTCAAGATTGATCATATAAACAAGCATGAATCTAGGTGGACCCAAATTAGCCTTCACAAGAAAAAGTGTGACTATAATCTCATAGTAATGAATGAATTTTTGTCATCAATGTTTAGGGAAATCATTCAGGAAGTGGTCATCACCACATTTCTAGCATGTACATTAAATTAGGAGTGGGTGCATCCTTAGTGCATTAATCTCCCTAGACTGAAACTCCTTTCTCTATGTAGTAGATGCCCTCATTAGACTTATCCGTCCAAGGGTGATCTTTGTTAGTACTTGTAGGGTAGTAAGTTTATTCTTTATACCATTCACCCTTACTAGAAGTATCATCTCGATATTTGTTCTTATCCTCTAGATATGATTTCGAAAATCTAGGGATGGTGTCTACCATTGCTAGCTCTACCAAGATCATAGCCTTTTTTGTGTTTTCCTCAAGGTACTTGAACTACAAAACTTTTGGAGATGGAGAGGTGGCTACTCATCCAAAATAGGCCTCACACGCTGATGATTTCCTTGTCTATACCTAGGTTGACCATAGCTAGGTTGTCAATAATAATCCTATTGGTCTCTAAGAGGTTTTGTGATATGCATCCATAGAGGATGCATAGGCCTACGTTGATACTGTTTCCTTTTCGATATTGTGGTTGCTAGTATTGTTGTTAAGGTGGCCTACTATAGTCTACAAGATGATACTTGGGTACTCTACTACACATGAAAGTGGGATGATCCCTATTACATTTATGATATATCCTAAGAGGCTTAGGTCTAATCCCATAAAGAGCATTACTCTTTTCCATGTTCCATATGAAGCTTCTTGACTACCAAGTCAACTATTTTCTCAATTGAAGATTTCAATGAACTAGTGAAGAGGTCTTACTCTTGGTATTAGAGGGTGGAATCTTGAGATTGGCTGATAGATTGTCTTCTAAGTCCACAAATTAATAAATTAAAAAAAAATAATGAATATAATGTAGAAAAATGTGAAAATTCTAGATACAAAAACAAAGAAAACAAAAAATAATTAAAAAACACATTAATAAAAACCAAAGCAAATCACATGGTTCATGTTTTTTCTCTTATCTATATATTCGTAGGAGATATGAGGAGTTGGAGGAGCATAGAATATTTATCTATATTGGTAGATATTGAAGAGCAAAGGATGTTGATTGTAGGAGCAAAAATTGAGGAAATATGGATACAAGTAGATTGTGCACTATTTCTCACTGTCATCAAACAAAATTTGTAATCAAAGGATGGATTAATGTTGAATTGAGGAAGATAGATCCTATGAATCTAGAAGTGACATTAATACAGACAGAATCTAATTTATGGATTATATAGATATGGGAGGAACAAGTCTTAGAGATTCATATGAGGAGTGCTGAAGAAAGTTATCATGAAGTAGAGAAATTTGGGGTGAGATAGAAGTTCTAAATAAAGTGTGTCATTTGTGCTCTTAAAATTATGAATTCAATACCTAGTTCGCTACGAAAATCAAATATTTTTCTTTATTGCATTTTTCATTTATCATATGAATTCCAAATTTATCACTTAGACTTGCTTAAAGCATCAAACATGTGCCATCTTCTAAAACACATGAAATTGGTAATAATCCATCCAACTCTAGACCTTCACAACATCTCAATCCAACATGAAACATTCCACAAATACAACATAAGTTTAGGTGATATCAGTTTGCATTTTTTGCATTTGGATCTATTTCTTTTCAAGTTTCTAGTAGGTTTGAAGCATTACAACTTCTTGCATTGAATTTGAAGATTGTTCAATACTTTGTAAGAGTTCCTTGGTGCTGAGGGACAATCTATTTTAATATGAGAACCTTCAAAAACTCTTGCAAATGTCTTAACTTCATTGCTTCACCCTTTTTGTCAATAGAATCAGTCCTTTTGTCATACTTCACTTGCATATATTGCTATTGTATTCAAGTTCTATTCATCAATTCGTATAAAAACAAAAGATTTTCTTTCACTTTCACTCACTTGTGGAGTCTCTTCATGAACTACTTTGAAGTAAAACCTTTTGAAGTTCTTGCATTGTGGAGAATTTATTCAAAACTATTTTAGATGAGATACAATGGGCTAGGGTAGTGCAAGAAATTCTTAAAGAAATATGAATATTTACGGGCATGAATGTCGTTGAGTATGGCATTTGAACAACAAGCACAAGTTCATGGTCTTCCTAACAATATGATGATCACATATTTTGAAAGAGTTGCAATAGGATCAATTATTGATGGTTTAAGTTCATATGCATCTTACTTGGGATGAGCTTAAGAAAGAAAGGCATAATGAAGTCTGCTTCGACGAGTTTAGTCAACATAGGGAAAAAGAATCTATGAGAGAAAAACAAAAGATATAGGATCTAGTGTAATTTCTAATTAAAAATGAGTTTGGAAAGATGAAATCAGAACACGATGAGAGATTCCAAGAGATGGGAACTAGATCAATGCATCTATTGAAACAAAAATTGAAGTAATCGCTATAATCCATACTAATGTCATCAATGCCCAATGTTGGATATAGATATAAGAATGAATACATGCACACACAAACACACACACACACGTGCACATACCCCACAATGCACACACACTACGGGTATGAACTCATAAGAAACAAGTCAAAGAAAGCAAGATGAAGTAGGAAAGAGAAAGACATAGGATATGATCAAGAAAACATAGATGAGGATTAATTTCAAAAACTCTTGACATACAAATTACAATCAAAGAGGGTTGAAGTATCCAATCCTCATGTAAACACTATTGTAACTGCTCTTAATAGCAATCAAATTTCCAAATACTTGATTATTATTTTCTCTTGATACAATGCAAACTTGCAAAGGGGTCTAGATGTACTTGCCTTGATACCAAATTATTAGCTCATATGCACATATAATAGCACACATAGGAGAACACGCCATGCACATCTTCATAGAATGCAAACTTGCAATCAAGCATAGACACATCTTCTCTTTTGACAATGTAATATTTATCTTGAAAAAGGTTATGACAATTTAAAGTGGGGCTTTATCTTGCAATCCCTCAAACAATGGAAATTGGACTTTGAATATGCCTATATTCTCTGCATCCATTCCACAGAAGTGGTCCAGTGTACTTTGGTCAGTTTATCATAACTTGTTGCACTGGTCATCTCAAAGCATGTTTATCATACCTTGTTACCTTCTTTCATTGGTAACTTGTGAAATGAGATTCCCATTGAGATAATTTCTCAACTTGTAACACTGAGATAGAAAACAAGGAACATACAAGATTGTCCACATGGCACAAGAAAATCACCACACTATATTAGAGATTACTATAGAGAAGAGGAGTTCACTAATCTTACATCATTTTCTACAACATTTCCATCAATCAAATGTAGATATATCACCATTAAGAAAAAACACTTTTGTTGAACTCATTTGTTATTTGTCACACACACACACACACACACACATATATATATATAGGATATTTACGTCTAAATCAAGGTATATCTATGTCTCCATGACATTACTACCTCTACAAGTTCTATGAGGAATGGTTACATTCCCTCACTTCATGATCACCTATGAGATTTTTGGGATGGATTCTATATAGCTCTTGGTCTCTAGAGATTTTTTGGTATGTGGTATGTGAGCATGATAATGATGCATAACAATGGTAGAGTGAAAAGGGTTTGTAATATATATAGGTGCATAATCATGTACATGAATCTCATGAAGGAATATATTCTTAGTTTGACTCAGATGATGATCTTATTGATGTGGGATGGTAATTGTGGGAAACTCCTATACATCTTATTTCTTCTTCTTTGGATATTTGAATAGCATATGATCATGATTTCCACATTAGAATCATAATTCATTGTATTCCCCTCGTTCTAAGTCACTTGATCTTGATATTAGTAAGCTATATGAGTTATAGTTGATATTCATCCAAGATATATTGTTGAGGAATTGAGGTAAACTTGTATTCTCCATCTTAAAAACAAATATTGTTCTCTTGCTTTCTATTGACAAACTTATTATCAAACTCGAATGCTTGATTAATGAATCCACTCAAAGGAGTTACCTTGATCATGGTCAACCTAAGTTCCTTGATATGATTACATAAGCCCCATAGAAATGGTTTGATAGAATAGTCATTCTGCTATGTGAGATCAAAAATGGTATTTTTTTTATTTTGATGCATTGATAGAAGTGGGTCTATTACTTACATATAGATGTCTTCGCTTTATTTCAGCAACATGTGAAAAATTGGTGTCTCAAAACGAAGATGTGAACTCTCAAATAGATGCCAAGGATAGGTGCAAACCATGAAAGATCAACGCTAAATTAAGCTCCTATGAGTCATACTAATGAAGCATCATCTAAGTATCCTTCTAATTGCATCCTTGTGAATAGATTTATTAGTTGCGAAGATCCTTGAAAGATTGATCTTAGCACATCAAATTTCAAATTTCTTAGGAATCTTCAGGTTAATTTTCATGGTGGTACGCAAAGAAGATTGATCTACTTTGATTTGCAAGTCTTGGATTTGCTTAGGAAGTTCTCTAATTACATCTTGAATACTTTGGTGTTGAATCCTTTTTTGGTTTTTTTGTACCTCTTTGACTTTATGGTATATAATGTTTCAGGTAGAAAACATATCTTTACAAATAATCCCCATGGTGCGTGGTCTTGGTGAAGACATTATTTCAAAAATGTGAGTAGAGCACTAACAATTTCGATTTTCACTTTAGAATAATTATAAAATACTTGGCACTGCAATTCATAATTAATATGGAAACTCCCAAATTGAGGCTCAAATTGTGATTGTTCAATTTTGGCCTTCAATATTATTTTTAGGTACCAAACATTGGAGCTTAATTTCCAACTATTCCAACTATCCTCCTGCCAATGCACCTCTTGAGCGAGCTTGCAAATTTCTCATTTGTGCTCACATGTTGCCTTTTAACTTCACCTTCAATCAATTTCACCGTCATGAAATGAAGGAACACCTAAATGTGCTATGATGGTTGATGGAAAATACGGTTTTCTGTCAAGTATAAAATAACCATGAAAATAGGTTTTGACTTGCAAGTCCTCTTCGTATGTATAGAAGAGCCACTCATTCACTATTCCTTTGAAATATCGCAAACCTCCTTAGTGTGAATAGATGTGCCAACTTGAGTGCCTACATGTATGGACATAAGACAACAACTACATACGCGAAATTAGATATTGAGATAGTTTCATATAGTAGTAGTCCGACAATTGATTGTTTAAAACTTAACATCCTTCACTTCGTCTTATGTGTGAGGACTTACCTTTGATTATGTGACCATAGTTTTGATGCTATACTAACAATAAGACATTTCAAACTTTGAAAGTATATAAAGTACAAATTTCCTTTTTATAATAAATATTTATTTCTCTTTTTAATGACTTCAATCCCTAAAAAAAATGCTTATCTATCATAGATATGATTTCTTTAGCTTCAAGCGAAGATTTTTATTGATTTCCTTTATGGTGGCTCCATGATTAGCTAATGTAATGAGAAGTTCGACATTTTTAGAAAATGATACTAGTTGATCATCATCTTTAGTGATGTAGAGGCAGAGGCAATCTATATGAATATGAATGTACACAGCATACATTCAGAGGACCAGGACTTCATGAGTTCCTTGTGAATTCAAAGGTGTAGAACTTTGTACGTTCATTCACAGCAAGAGCTCGTGAGTTCCTCGAGGTCACGAAAGGAGGTACTCCGCGTGCACGTACACGAGAGAGAGAGAGAGAGAGAGAGAGAGAGAGAGATTGGCACTATTTGCTTGATATATATTGTACTATTGCACCATAGTCTCTATGTAGAAATGTGTATCACTGAGCACACAATGATTGAAAAGTTATGCTATTGCATATCGTGCATGCCTCTACATATGTGTGAAAATCTCAATGTGTGCAAGTATAAGCTTTATGCCTTAAGGTAGAGCTCGTAGGAGTGGTGGTGAGCAAGTGTCGATCTAGTGGCTAGATTGTGGGTGCGTTTATAATTTTCTATTTAATATGGAAGTTTTGTAATTACAAA